>JBBBDQ010001880.1:1245000-1252500 GCA_037127315.1 Ascarosepion bandense
ATATATATATACTAGGTGCGATTGGTAAATTGTCGCAATTATTTTGATGCCTCATAAAAGATAAAATAGTTCTTGTCTTAATACTTTTGCACAGTACTGTATAAAATAATGAAAAGAAGAAGAATAAGAAGAAAAAGAATAAAGAAAGTGATATAAAAGAAATGCCCACCAATAAAGGAAAAAACCCTTGAAAAAAAAAAAGAATGAAAGAAAGGGAGCAAAAATGGATAGCCTAGAAGCAAAATTGAGGCAAAGGAGAAAATAAAGTGGTTGGCAGGAGAAATAAAAGACAAAATAAACTAGAATGACAAGCGACAAAAATTATGAGAAGTCAACTGTGAAAAAGAAAGAAATGAAAGAGTTTTAACCAAAGGATAATTCGAGATAAGGGAACGAGATTGTTTGTTAAAAATGAAGGCGAAAAAAAAACAAGATGGCAGAATAGTAAGAAAACAACGACTGGATAGAACGTGAATTATTGGAAAATACTAAAAAGATAAAAGAGGAAAAAGGACACAGTAACGAAAAAGAATGGCGTATAAACATGGCTGGTTATGATTGCGATTGGCGCGAGAGTAAAAAGAAGCAGACGACAATTGGACATTGCAGGGATAAAATTAAAAGAAAATGGTAAAAAAAAAAAAAAATGGAAAGCAAAAATGATAAAAGAACCAAAAGAATGCTTTTCTGTTGCCTTAAGGATGTTTGTCGTCTTTTGGGTCGTCAAACTCGGGTTTTGACTGCAATCAGCGTCACAGCAAACGGAATCTTTTAAGAGTGCTATCCATTGGTCATTGAGTCAATGAAAATCCTTCACCCTCAATCTGTCTGTTAGTGGCTTCCTTGAAGATAATTTCCTTTTTTTCATCGAAAACAAAAGCGTGCATTACACAAAGAAAAAATCGCCTTTGAATCCTATTCATTTATTTATTTTATTTGAGAATGCTACTCAGCGATAGGGTGGACGTTGTGGTGCAGTGGCTATCGGCTCGGAACGAGAAATCAGGGAGCCGAGTTCGAACTCCAGTTAAATTCCTTGGATTCCCTTACGCGCAAATACCCTTGGGAAAGGTATTAATCCGTCTCTTCCCTCCAGTTATGGGTTAAATAACAGGACAGATTGGTTTCTACAGCCTTGGCTGGCAACCAGTCTACCGCAGAAAGCAATGGCTCCTGCCCAGTCAGTCATGTCTCGAAACAGACATGATCATCCAAGCGTGTATTACGTATGGCACTTAACTGACTGACTGAACATAATAGTTGGAAACATGATCAAGGTTTTACTGAGCATGAAATGGGGGACCGGTTTTCTATTGTTATGAAGTAATAAACTGATCCCCTAATAATTACTACTTAATAATATAATACAAATATTCCCCCTCAAGCTGTTAGTCACAAAATAGATTGGGTTCTATAGCCTTGGTTGGCAACCAGTCTACCGCAAAAAGTAATGGCAACCTACTGCGGGATAATCTTCTGCCCAGTCAGTCATGTCTCTTTCGCGACAAGATTGCTCAAGCGTGTATTACGTATGGCACGTAACTGACTGACTGAATATAATAGTTGAAAACATGATTAAGGCTTCACCTGGGCATAAAGTGGGGGACCAGTTTACTATCGTTATGAAGTAATAAACTGATCCCCCACTAATTACTACTCAATAATATAATACATTTCTTTCCCCTCTAGCTATGAGTCAAATAGCAGGACAGATTGGGTTCTATAGCCTTGGTCGGCAACCAGTCTACCGCAGAAAGCAATGGCAACCTACTGCGGGATAATCTTCTGCCCAGTCTGTCATGTCTCTTTCGAGACATGATTACCCATGGTGGCACTTAACTGACTGACTCAGCGATACCTATCACAGTGGGTAATGGCAAACAACCAAGTTTACCGTATATTTCGTAGGTTCAATACTCAATTTGATTAGTAATTGTCAAATTCATTTTAAGAATAAGTAAAACACAGTCTTCTCATTCGGTATTTTGGATAATAACTTTGTTCCTTTTCCTCATCCCTATGCCTTCTCGTTTTGTCATACATCCAGGAAAAATCTAATTTTCTCGTTTTCATTATTCCTCCGATGAGTGTTAAATTCTGCAAGGCTTATTTCCTCATATGACACAGAAATATTCAAATGCGAACAGATTTAAAAAAAAAAAAAAAGAAAAGAAACAGCAACGACAGTGCGAGAAAGAGAAATTTGAACTTTCTATGACAAACAGAAGGCGTGGCAAATATGACACTCAAAAAGCACATGAAAAGAAAGATAAAGACAAAGAGAAAAATATCTTACGGGCCTGTATAATTTTTTTATAAGCATATCACCCTAATCAAGGGAGTTTACTGCAACCGATGCGCAGGGGTTACATAGGAGGAAAGTTATGAGAAAGAGGGACATGTTATTGGGGGTGTCAGGAAGTGCGTAAGAGAAGGATGACTGTGGCCATAAAGTAAGGGATCAGTTCATATGTTGATTGTAATGTAGAATTGATCCCCCCCTTTATATACACTTTATAGTAGTATAGAAATTATTTTTTATAATCATATCGCCACAACCAAAGCATTTTGCTACCACTGTTTTACAGGGGGCTACATAGGAGGAAAGATATGAAAAAGACGGAAAGGTTATTGGGGGTGTCAGGAAGTGGGTAAGACATGGATGAGAATACTGATGAGAGGAAGTAGACGGTGATAGGAGCATGTATGACAGGATGCAGGTTAGTGAGATAGGTGATGACTATTGACTTTGCATTTAAATTTTTGGAGATTGTAGTTGTCGAGGAAACAAGTAAACGAAAGGGAATTCCACAGGCGAAAAGTGCGAGAAAAGAAGCTGATGGAGTAGAATTTGCCATTACACTTTATTGGTTTCAAAGTAAAAGAATGGGACCGAGTTGCTAATCCTGCAGCTCGAGTAAATTCATATATAGGGGGTACCAGTGAGCTAAGTTCATCGGAGCTGAAGCAGTGAAATATTTGTAGAAGAGACACAGGGAAGCCACATTGCGCCGGTGAGACAGTGACTGTATTTGAGCTGCCGAGTCGGGATCAAGCTGCCAAGTTCGTTGGATTTTGTCAAGGAGCGATTATCTGTGGTGGCTAATAGATAGCAGCTTCGATTTCGAAGCATTAAATCTCACGAGCCATTTCTTAACACGGTTCACCACGGATTGGAGTTTTTGGAGAATATGGGAACAAAAAAAACACTTAAATTTGACGTCAGGTAGAGGCAGCTGAAAATTCTAAGCCATGTAATGAGGAAAGGTGGCTTAGAAAATCTGTCACTCACCGGGTAGATAGAGGGAAATAAAAACCGAGAAAAGAAGCGTGAGTGGCTTGATCGCAGATGAAGTTTTAGGAGAAATAACAAAAAGGCAAATGTTATTTAGAGATAGAAAGTATAAGACGATGTGGAGGGCTATGATCCTCTTCTTCCTGAAGCAACACGGTACATAAATAAAAGAAGATTAGATTAACGGCAAGATTTCATTAGAGTTGAATCGCATCGATTTACTTCTTCCGCTCTGTTCAACTGTGACTTTCTTTGATAGTCAATTTTGATTTTCAAAAATTTAAATGCAATGTGAAAATTATCTTCCTTATATTGATAATTTTTTGTTTGCGAGGTGAAGGGGGTAGAAAAAATGAGAAACCAGAATTGGAGATTGTAAAAGAGACATTGAACAAGATGAGGAAAATGGGAGAGAAACAGAGGTAAAATAGAAAGGTGCCAGGTTTAACAGTTAAAAATAAAGTATGGTCGTATACAGCCTTTGATGACCCTGCGTTTGGGTTTAACAAAGAGGAAGAAGTAAGAAGGTGGGGAAGTAAGAGAATAGGGGCAAAGAAGAGAGGGGTGTGAGAGACAGCATAACCGGCTAAGTGGGTTTTTTTTTTATTTCTTATTTTTATCTACCCCCTCTCTTATTTTCTCTCGCATGCAAAAATCTCCTAATATGAGGAAGGGAATTTTCCATCTCCCTTCAAAAGGTAGCGTTTACAACCTGAAGAGACATTGTCCTTTCAATCTACACATTGTAGTAGATTGTAATTTGTACATGTTCTAAACTATAATTTATAAGTATTGGGACAAGAAATATTTTATCTTTTATGAGGTATCAAAATAAAGTTTAAAATCACCCGCTTCCTAACACTTTTGCACACTACCGGTATTGTGCAAAAGTATTAGAACAACGGTGATTTTCTTAAAACATCACTGAAATTCAAATACTGGGTGAAAAGCCAAGGAAATTGCTAATCAATACTGATTATTTAAAACTAGGTGTAAAAGAAATGTATTAAAAAGAAGTTATATTTAATTTTTCCTATTTTCTATTAAACAAGTTATTTTGAAACTATTCATTATTCTATTATCCTTGGATATGACTGACTTTTTTCTTATTCCCCCCCCCCTCTCAAACTGATAAATCTAATGTTACTTTGCAAGACACACTTTGGGAAAGAATACAAGCTGCTTGGCAGGAGATACCATTAGATACATTGAAGAAGCTTGTGATGTCAATGCCTGACAGAATGAAGGCTGTGATCAAAGCAAAACGGCTATTATACTAAATATTAAATTTATTTTGTAACAAGTATTTTTTCTTGTTAAAGAATTTGTTGAGTAAAACAAATAAAATTACTTTAAATAAATTGTTTATTTTCTGTCAATATGCCTCATGAAAGATAAAATAGTTCTTGTCCTAATGCTTTTGCACAGTACTATATATATACATATATATATATATATATATAGTACATGCGATTGGTAAATTGTCGTAGTTATTTTATTATTTCAAAGCAAAAGGTTATGATACTAAATATTAAATTTATTTTGTAACAAGTATTTTTTCTTGTTAAAGAATTTGTAGAGTAAATCAAATAAAATTAAATTTAATTAAATTGTTTATTTTCTGTCGATATGCCCCATAAAAAATAAAATAGTCCTTGTCTTAATACTTTTGCACAGTACTGTGTATAGGGTAAAATGGATAAATTTTGTTTTTAATTTTGTGGACTGCACGATACCTTAGGGTCAGTTAGGCAGCGTCTGTGAGAAAAAGACTTCCCTAAGTATTCCACTTGCCTACATATTTATAAGCGGTATAGTGGCAATAGAAGGCTGACAAGAAAATTCGACACTTACGGTAGGTGCGGGGCGTTGCAGTTAAGGAAACAGTCTTTGATGCATTCGCTCCTTTGTTCAGTATGTAGTTGTGAGACAGCGAAAGATAAGATGAGAGTGGGTAAGGGAGGCTAGCATAGTAAGCCGCTTGACTTAGGTCAAGGGGGATACTGATTACACTCCCCTCTCTCGACTCACTCCGTGTGTGTTGGCCTGCGTCGATCTGTCTGTCTGGCGATGCTTTCTGTATTGGCTTTTTATATCTTCTTTTTGGATCGCTGCAGATCATTTGGAAATTCACACTTGTATTTGATTCTGGGCTTTCCATTGGCCGATAAATAAAATTCGCGTAGGCTCGCGAACTGGAAATTTAATATTTAATTAATTTTTAGTTTTCAACCAGAACATCTGCGCGAATTCGGCTGCGCACCGACGACTTTTGGTCATTTGCTTTTTGGTTGTGAGGGTGCAAACATCCGTTCCATCGCTTTTGCTCTGTCTGTATCACCATAGCAGCATGAAAATCCATTACGAATATTCCTGAGTGTTTGGGTGTCAATGTGTGGATAGTGTAGAGAATTCGGAAAAAGGTTGGATGAGTCTAATGTTGATTACGAAGGTACGAATTTGTTGACGAGAGTCTCAGACAATTTCAATATCCGAATGTACTTGTGAATAAACGTCGAGAGATCATGAGTATGTGTCGTCTTAGAAATCAATATAAATTGCAATAATTAACTTATTCTTCCATTTAGTCACAAAATTTGGCGAAGCAATTATTACCTTCCCCCTACCTACCACTACTAACCAAATGGCCAAGGCACATACCTCCCACTACCATAGAATAAATTACTACTAAAATTCCGCTAGCTTAACCCTATAAAAACAAATACCCGACAACCTCTTCCTTTACTAGACCAAGCCTCCGTTATTAATGTTTTCCTCATTCTTTGTTTAAACGGGATCGACAAAGCATGTCTTAAAATGACATGTTGAAAATGGCTATTTTCCCTCTAAATATTACTAGCAGTATAGCCCGGCGTTGCTCGGGTGTAATGACAGCTTTAAAACTAATCCATGGTCCTGGAGCTCAGACTCTTTGGACGTTGGCACGAAAAACTAAATAGCAATAGTTGTTTTCAGTTAATGATAAACCGTAGACCGAAAGAAAAATGAATGGATGTAAGTCAAATTTTGATTTCCTGGTATCGATATCAAATTTTCTGCACTATTGTAAGAACTGCAACTTTGAAACTTCTGAATATCATTATCGTATGTCTTTGTCTATGAGTGTATCAAATTTGATTAAAATTGGACCACTCCTATAACCCGATTTTTTCGATTATAGATTTTTCGATATTTATCGGGAGTACCTCGACACAAAACCTAGCTAAGAACACTCACAGACGCTTATAGTACAACTGTGTAAATTT
The DNA here is from genome assembly GCA_037127315.1 of Ascarosepion bandense. Taxonomy (NCBI): domain Eukaryota; kingdom Metazoa; phylum Mollusca; class Cephalopoda; order Sepiida; family Sepiidae; genus Ascarosepion; species Ascarosepion bandense. Next base: position 1,251,562 of record JBBBDQ010001880.1, read on the forward strand.
TCAAGAAAATCAGTTCATCCGTTTCGGAGTCTATAGTTAACGGATACACACACACACAACCACACACACACACAGACAAAGTTCCATTTATATATGTTTAGATTTGAACTTGCAGATAAATAAATATATTATGAATACGTGTGTTAGGATAGTGTGTGCGTGCCTATTTTTTTTTATGTGTTTGAGTTCTTAGCTTTCTTGAGTCAACCTTTGGGTATTCGACATTGGAGACCTTACACCAAATTGTAGGATGCTCTGCAACGCTACTGCTCATGCGCAAATAAATTTCTAATCCGGGAAATTATCGCCGGTTTATAAACGGATGTAATTATAACATAATCCCTGTAAAACAAAATAAACAGAAAAAGAAAAAAATCAACAACAGAAGGGAATTTCTTACAATATATTACGAAAAGGAATTAATGTCAGGACGGACACGGATACAACGGAGGTAATTATTAGCTTAGAAAAAATTAAATGAAAGATAAAAAAATAAAAAAAACGAATCGATAAGCAAAATTCTAAACAGGAACATCATACGATGAAACAACGGGGAGTGATTTCCTTTTTAAAGGATTAATGTTGTGTTTTAATTACGTAAATTCTGTTGTAGCAATCTTTTGCCTATGGAGAATGAATCGAACAATGTGAGAGTGAGGAGAGACGTGGAATATGTATCACAAGGAAAGCGAGGACGAATAGATAGAGAGATAAGAATAAAATTTCGATTATTAGAATGATTGTAAGAAAGAGAAAAAGTAAAAGAGAGAGAGAGAGAAGTTAGAGAGATATAAAAAAGATACAGGAGGGATAAGAATGATTGTTAAAGAGAGAGAGAGAGAAGGGGGAGAAAACGAATGATATATAGATCAGGGAGGAAAATGCCTGTGAGAGAGAGAGAGAAAGAGAAAGATAAAAAGAAAGATACAAAATGGATGA
>JBBBDQ010001880.1:1257500-1322500 GCA_037127315.1 Ascarosepion bandense
TAAATAGGTAATACCCAACACCTTCTTTACCTTCCTTTATTTTACTAAACGCATTGTGATAACCTTCAAATACTTACCCATACACCTTATATACACAATGCTTCAAGCAAATTGCAAAACTCTCCTGTATATAAGTAAATTGCGTCATGATGCTTTTTTCTTACAGACGTTGCCCAGCGGACCCGACTATATTGTGTAATCGAAAACAATCAAAATCAAGCATAAGCAAAATTAAAAATGCTGTTGCGACAATTTACCCATCGCACCTGTATCTGCGCCACACGCGTGTAGTGTTGTTCTACGTTTGAATAAAAATGTTAAATAAATGAATAAAAAACAAGCGCCCATTTTTACAGGAATCGGGAAAATATTATAAGTTTGAACTTGCCGACGAATATTTACTGAGATAAGCGAATGGATTTCGAAATAAATACCACTATAGCGATAGAAATAATTTCGTTTGCCTATTAACTATCTTCTCCGCCATCTTTTTTTTTTTTATCGCTTTTCAAAGTGACTCAAAGCATTTTTTATGTTTAACTATCTTCCTAAGCATATTAATATTTACATTCAATAAAATTTTATCTTGATTTTTTTTTTAAATATTTCTAAAGAAGAAAAATCTATCCCTTAAAAAAAATGGCGTGTTGACTTTAGGGTAGATGCATGGACCTTCAATATGTAGTTCAGATATTCGAATTGACTGGTTCTTTTATTAAGTATTTTCTGCCTCTGTTTTTAATAAAATAATATTAATGCATATTCTACGTGATTTCTAATTTCAGTTTTTATGAGCCTAATCTATCTCATTTCCATTCCCCAATGTTTTTTTATTCTCCATTAAAAGTTTTTGAAAACCTTCTCCTGCGTAGATAAAAAAAAACAAAAAAAAAACGCCAAACGCAACCATAAAAACGACTTCAAAGAGATTAAACTTTGTTGAGCCGTTAATAACAGAAATCTGTTTGGAGTATCGCTACTTTGCCTCTTGGATCTGGAAGTGGGTAAGGGATAGAGATACGTTTGGAAATTTTGATCCATCGGATAGTGGAAAGAAAGAGGAATTGGACTATGGAAAAGAGATAAGAATCCTTCAGGAGCGGCGTATGTATAAAGGAGAGAAAGATAAATATTGCCGGGGTTCGTGGTTTTTAATATAAAACAGAAAGAGGAAGGAGAGGCGACCAAAAATTTAATATTCATATAAAACCTATAGCTTCTAAATTCCAAGTAGAACTTCCATTCACTTACGCACAAATACCCTTCGGAAAGGTATTAATCTGTTTCTTCCCTCCAGTTATGGGTTAAATAATAGGACTGATTGGGTTCTATAGCCTTGGCTTGCTAACAATCTACCGCAGAAAGCAATGGCAACCTACTGCGGGATAATCTTCTGCCCAGTCAGTCATGTCTCTTTCTAGACTTGATCGCCCAAAGCGTGTATAACGCGTGGTACTTAACTGACTGACTAAAGTTAATAGTTCGAAACATGGTTAAGGCTACTACTGGGCATAAAGTGGGGGACCCGTTTTCTATTGTAATGAAGTAATAAACTGATCCCCCACTAATTAATACTTAATAATATAGTTGGTTTTTTCTGTTTACAATGGACACGGGAGCCATGATTTTTTCAATAATAATAAAAAAAACATTTTCTCTTTCAAAATCACTCACAAAATAGCGTACCGTATTTTGATTATGTTCTATGCATACACCGCTTAATATACTATAAGATTACAGTAAAGTAACTTTTATGGACATTACTTTTGTAGATATTTTAATAAAATTACACTCTGTGTTATCATTATTTTATTATCCAATACCTTTATGTTTGAAGACGTTACTATCGTTTGTAGAATGACAAAGTAAAATATTTCCAGGATAGCAGAAACAATGAGGAATGGAATATGGAAAAGAGATAAGGATCCGTCAGGAGCGGCGTATGTATAAAGGAGAGAGAGATAAATATTGCCGGGGTTCGTGGTTTTTAATATAAAACAGAAAGAGGAAGGAGAGACGACCAAAAATTTAATATTCATATAAAACCTATAGCTTCTAAATTCCAAAATCCGGAAAAACCTAATTCTCTTGGGCCTTAATGTCAAATGTAAATACATGTGCGTTGTGGTGCAGTGGATATCGGCTCGTGACGGCAAATCCGGGAGCCGAGTTCGAATTCCAGTTGAATTCCTTCCATTCACTTACGCACAAATACCCTTCGGAAAGGTATTAATCTGTTTCTTCCCTCCAGTTATGGGTTAAATAATAGGACAGATTGGGTTCTATAGCCTTGGCTGGCAAACAATCTAGCGCAGAAAGCAATGGCAACCTACTGCGGGATTATCTTCTGCCTCGTCAATCATGTCTCTTTCTAGACATGATCGCACAATGCGTGTATAACGCGTGGTACTTAACTGACTGACTAAAGATAATAGTTCGAAACATGGTTAAGGCTTCTACTGGGCATAAAGTAGGGGGCCGGTTTTCTATTATAATGAAGTATTAAACTGATCCCCCACTAATTACTACTTAATAATATAATACATCTGTTCCCCCTCTAGCTATGAGTCAAATAATAGGACATTTGGGTTCTATAGCCTTGGCTGGCAACCAGTCTACCGCAAAAAGCAATGGCGACCTACTGCGGGATAATCTTCTGCCTAGTCAGTCATGTCTCTTTCGAGACATGATCGCCCAAAGCGTGTATAATGCGTGGTACTTAACTGACTGACTAAAGTTAATAGTTCGAAACATGGTTAAGGCTTCTACTGGGTATAAAGTGAGGTACCAGTTTTCTATTGCTATGAAGTAATAAACTGATCCCCCACAAATTAATACTTAATAATATAATACACCTCTTCCCCCTCTAGCTATGAGTCAAATAATAAGACATTTGGGTTCTATAGCTTTGGCTGACAACCAGTCTACCGCAAAAAGCAATGGCGACCTACTGCGGGATAATCTTCTGCCTAGTCAGTCATGTCTCTTTCGAGACATGATCGCCCAAAGCGTGTACCACCTATGACACTTAACTGACTGAAATACATAGACACGTTGTGTCTATGACTTGTTGAGTTATTAAGATAAGGCTCAGCTAAAAGAAGATGGTGTTTTATAATTACTTATTCCGGTTTCGAACTCTGATTAAAATTATAGTTTTAAATGAATTAAAGAAACTAGACAACAGTTCACACTATTTACATTGATCGGATTGTTTTTCTCCTCTTTGTTGACATATTCATGAAGTCTCGGCCCTTGGACGCTCCGGCCTTTTTCAGGATCTGTCAATATTTCTGAGATGAAGCACTGCAATTATTTGTTGTGGTGCAGTGAATATTTCTGCGATACACTTCTTCTTCAACATATGGGAATGTTGAAGAAGAAGTAAAATGACTCAGCACACGAGAAAGAATGAGAAAGAGAACGAGTGCGCGACGCGACCTTACGTCCGGGTCGACTTGAGGTTTCTCTCGTTATATTTTAGTGTGTCGTGACTTAAATGATCAAAACAAAAAATATGTGTTCAACCAAAAGATACTTTTAAGACCAGATGGTTCAATCACAGGTCTACATTGAAAATAGAAACTTAAAAGATTGTACAAAATTGCCTAGCCACCTATGGAAATTGAAATTGAAATATGGAAAAGATCCAGCCATAACATGCAGTATAATGAAAATAACTAAGCCTTACACCGGTGGCAAAATACATTAGACTGTGTCAGTAGGTTGCTATTACATTCTGCGGTAGAATGGTTGCCAACCAAGGCTATAGAACCCAATCTGTTTTGTTATTTAACCCACAACTGGAAGGAAGAAACGGATTAATACCTTTCCGAAGGTTATTTGCGCGTAAGTGAATGCAAAGAATTCAACTGGAATTCGAACTCGGCTACCTGATTTCTCGTTCCGAGTCGATATCCACTGCACATCCTCAGTACACGACTAGAATTGTAACTTCAGGGGGTAATGGGTAATTATTAAAGTATTGGATTTGGATGTCGTGATTCCGTCTCACAATTCAATATAAAGTATGCGAGTAGAATTTTAACTCGGAATCACCAAATCTAAGTGCAAGACTTTAGTAATTACCTATTACCCCCACCTGCACCTCCGATAATAAATAAAAACTAAGTAGAAATAATGGTCGTATATATCGATCTATCGATTTAAGAAAAAAAATCAAATGAAGAAGAAGATAAGTATATTTCAAATAAAAGAAATTAAAATGCACTTTTCCGTGCGTCTTTTCATATCTTTAATGAGGAAAACGTCCAGCAAATATCGGCATTAAAGGGAGATAAATGGTTTTGAACTTCCGTCGGAGAATAAAGAAAGCAATAATGAGCAAAAATGCAGAGATAATGAATAAAAGCCGGTGAAGTTGGGACTTTCACTCGTTTCTACTCGAAAGGAATAATTCAAAATTGAAACGACAACGCAAATGTCAAAACGAGTCATAAACCGAAGAATTTCGATAAAAGGACACAGATATAGCGTCACTATATATATATATGTGGATGACTATTTATGCTCTCACACGCTGATTGAGCACTCTGGAACAATGGGTGACTGAAAAACAGTAGCTACTCTGGCATGTACGCATCGCTCATTCACTAATGAATTAGAGCACTCTGACTATTGGGCGTGTATAGTGATAATATACATGCTAAAAAGTCTGCCTTCTTCTACCGTGCGCCCATCGCCCAGAGGTAGAATCGCCGACTGACGCCACTTTGGTCGGGTTTCAATCCTGGGTTAGAAGCAATCGGAGTCTAACCGTACTGATGAGCTGTGATACAGCGAAACAGATCCGTCTGCGGACGACTATTTACGCTCTCACACCCTGATTGAGCACTCTGGAAAAATGGGTGACTTTGAAAAACAGTAGCTACTCTGGCATGTACGCATCGGTCATTCAATAATGAATTAGATCACACTGGCTATTGGGCGTGCATACTGATAATACACGCTCTAAAAAGACTGCATTCTTCTACCGAGCGCCCATAGCCCAGAGGTAGAATCGCCGAGTAACGCCAATTCGGTCGGGTTTCAATCCTGGTTTAAAAGCAATCGGAGTCTAACCGCACTGATGAGCTGTGATACAGCGAAACAGATCTGTCTGTGGATGACTATATATATATAAGAAGGCATGTACGCATCGCTCATTCAATAAAGTGAAAATGCCTCATCGCTCATCCAGTAAAATGAATTAGAGCACTCTGGCTATTGGGCGCGTATAATGATAATATACGCGCTAAAAAGTCTGCCTTCTTCTACCCATAGCTCAGTGGAAGAATCGCTGCCTGACGCCAATTCGGTCGGGTTTCAATCCTGGGTGAAAAAGCAATAGGAGTCTAACCGATGAGCTGTGATACAGTGAAACAGATCTGTCTGCGGATGACCATATATATATATATGATCATATCGCCTCAAGTAAAGCATTTTATTGCTACTGTTTTGCAGGGGGCAACATAGGAAGAAAGTTATGAGAAAGCGTGACAGGTTATAGGGGGTATCAGGAAGTGGGTAAGAAAAAGATGAGGATACTGATGAAAGAAAGGAGCATGAGAGAGAGAGAGGATGCAGGTTAGTGAGATAGGAGATAACTATTGACTTTACATTTAAATTCTTGGAGATTGTAGCTGTCGGGGAAGCAAGTAAATCGAAGGGAATTCCACAAGCGGGAATTGCGAGAAAAGAAGCTGCTGGAGTAGAATTTGCGTTCATATTTTATTGATTTCATAGTTAAAGGGTGGGACCTAGTTGCTAATTTTGTGGCTCGAGTAAATTCATATTGTAATTACTTTCTAAAAAAGTTATATCGACTTTATTTTGTATATCAAACTTATATAGGTTTATATCGCGTGCAACCTACATGCTGTTTCTTATGGATTTAAATGTGTGAATTGGACATTTGAGCGTCGCAATATATATATATATATTCATCCGCAGACAGATCTGTTTCGCAGCTCATCAGTACGGTTAAATACCCGATTGCTTTTAACCCAGGATTGAAACCCGACTGAAGTGGCGTCAGTCGGCTATTCTACCTCTGGGCGATGGGCGCACGGTAGAAGAAGACATACTTTTTAGCATGTATATTATGATTATACGCGCCCAATAGCCAGAGTGATCTAATTCATCAGTGAATGAGCGATGCGTATATATATATATATATATATATATTGTGACCCTATATCTCTGTCCGTTTATCTAAATACTTCGGATTGGAATAGACGGATGGATTGAAATAGATGCTGGTGTCGATCTAAGACAGTGGTTTTTAAAGTTTTTGACTTACGGACCCCTTTATATTTCAAGTTTTAGTCTAAGGACCCACTATAAACGCTTATGAAATTTAGACATAAATTTTTACTAAAGTAGCTTTTTGTGTAATTTTTTTGTATAAATAACGTTATGCAAGATTTTGACATTTGATAACATTAATATGTAAGAATAAATATCCAGACATTGAAAATTTATTCTTAGAATTCCAAGTGATGAGTTAAATCTACGGACCCTCTATCTTATCTTTGCGGACCACCTTTGGGCCGCGGACCCCAGTTTGAAAACCCCTGATCTATGACGTTAAATTTAATTTCTCTTTGTACTGTTCGTTCTCTTTCCTTTTCTCTTTTCTTTTTCTCTTTTTCTTTTTATTCTTTCGATTTTTTAATTTTCTATATTTTTATTTTTCTTTCTCTCTTTGGGGTTTTTTGAATGAGGGAGGATTTTTTTTTTTTTGTAGATTACCGTTACAAATGTCTTTTCTCAATATGGACACGTGATCGTCTGTGTGGAAATCTTTTCTGGATTATTTTGAATATTAATTGTGGTATCATTTGGGTCTGAGGAACAGCAAGGTCAGCCGCGAAATACGTATTACACATAAAATTGTAGAATATCTAAATTTTTTTAAAATATATATATACTAGCTGCATAGCCCGGCGTTGCTCGGGGGTAATGAAAGCTTTAAAACTAGTCCATGGTCCTGGAGCTCAGACTCAGCCTAAAGAATATTTGAAATAATAACATAATTGCGACAATTTACCAATTGCACCTAATAAAATAATTGTGACAATTTACCAATCGCACATATATATATATATATACTAGCTGCATAGCCCGGCGTTGCTCGGGGGTAATGAAAGCTTTAAAACTAATCCATGGTCCTGGAGCTCAGACTCTTTGGACGTTGGCACGAAAGACTAAAAAGCAATAGTTGTTTCCAGTTAAAGCGAAACCGTAGACTGAAAGAAAAATGAATGGATGTAAGTCAAATTTTGATTTCCTGGTATCGATATCAAATAAGTTTTTTCGTCGTAAACTGAATTTTGAAGGCTAAATAAGTCCTCTGAGTAAATGGTATCATGGCTGAGACTAAGAACTACAATTATACCTACTTAGAGCGAAATCCGAGAGAAAAACTAAAATAAAAGGGCCGAAAAAACAGACATACAGGCAGATAAACAGACACACACACAAACATCTTGCCTTTTATATATATATTATAGATTTTCTGTACTATTGTAAGAACTGCAACCTTGAAACTTCTGAATATCGTTTTTTATGTCTTTGTCTATGAGTGTATCAAATTTGATTAAAATTGGACCACCCCTTCTATTACCCGGTTTTTTCGATTATCGATTTTGGATAATTATCGGGGGTACCTCGACACAAACCTAGCTAAGAACACTCGCAGACGCTTATAGTACAATTGTGTAAATTTTCAAGATAATCAGTTCAGCCGTTTCGGAGTCTATGGGTAACGGACACACAGACACAGACACAGACATAGACAAAGTTTCATTTATAAATAAGTTTATATATATATATATATATATATATATATATATATATATATATATATATTATAAAGTATATTTTAGAACATGTGCAGAATCTTTTTTATATATCCACTATAAATATACATTTGTTTCGACATTGAAACTAAAATGTCTCATCAGGTGTTGTGGACAAGAATGGAAAGCTCCTTTTCTTATATTTAGTCAGTTGTGTGTGGGATGTTGGTGGGGGTTAGTGATAAGGGAATAAGTCTTGTGGATTGACTGTTAGAATTTTTAAGAAAGTGGTGTGTGTAGTGAATGTCTATGTCTGTGAGTTTTGTAGACAGAGTTAACATTAGCAGTTAGAATGTACGTTTTTATTATCTTGCGACTAGACTATATCCTTTGGATTTCTTAGAGGAGCAGGTAAGGGGTGGGATGCTTATTTTGTACAGAATATTTTTGTATTTAAGCAGAGTAGTTTTTATAATTAATCTAATATATATATATATATATATATATATATATATATATATATATATATAATGTATACAGTATACAAAATGTGAAAATGAGCCAACACCGACCGCGGTTTCACACAACGTATCGTCAGGGCCAGGCTAACTATGTTTAGGTATATATATATATATATATATATATATATATATTATTAAAGATAGGTTTACGTTTGCAAATATTTAAAAAAATCTGTCGCTTTCTGCGTCACGTGATGTAAACAATCTCTCTCGGACGAACGCTCTCGCGAAATACGTTTCTAATTTAAATTTTAAAATGATTTGTTTCTAATGAAAGGCTCGAGGACGGTCTGAAATATCAAATATAATAATAGAAATAAATAAATACTGTCAAAAAATACATTTTTAAACTTACAACTTTTTAGTAGTTTTTCCTATATATATATATATATATATATATATATATATATGATATGATATGTACACATAAAAACAGGTATATGATTCCATAACAAAATCGAACATAAACTTAAAAGTTTGATTTGGAAAAAAACTCTAGACTTTCTCGTTAAAGAGTTTATACCCTTAATATTTTTTATCATTATTTTCAACGAGTATTTTTTTTTATCGTATCACCCCGAGCAAGGCGGTAACGCCACTGATGTGAAGGGGGCTAAGTAATAGTGAAAAGATTGGAAAAGAGAAAGCCGGAAACCACATCCTAAACAGGGAACAAGGGATGGGCCTCTTAACCTGTTCAATAGACATGGGTGGTGTGTGAACCGGGCGATAGATAGATCTATCTACTGTAATAAAGTATATTTTGCTATTATTGCTTTTATTATTATTTTTATATTTTTGTTTTAATTATGTTTTTATATAATAGTATTATTTTAATGTAAAGGTATATATATATATATATATATATATATATATATATATATATATATATATTATTTATTGTTATCATGTGTACTTTACTATTATTTATTTAATTATTATTTTATATTTTTATTTTTAGTTATAGTTTTATATAATAGTTTTATATAATAGTATTATTTTAATGTACAAATTTACAATGTATATATATATATAGCCATCCGCCGACAGGTCTGTTTCCCATCTCATCAGTACGGTTAGACAGCCGATTGCTTTTTACCCACGATTGACACGACCGTATTGGCATCAGTCGGTGATTCTACCTCTGAGGTATGGGTGCTTGGTAGAAGAAGGCAGGCGTGTGATATACCATGCAAACATACGCCAATAGCTAAGAGAGTTTTAATTCATTATTGAATGAACGATGCGTAGATGCTAGAGCAGTCACAGTTTTTTCAAAGTCTACCATTTTTCCAAAGTGCTCAATCAGCGTGTGAGAGCGTACACACACACACACACACACACACACACACACACACATATATATATATATATATGTATATATGTATATATATATTATCATTATTGTTATCTGTGTACATTACTATTATTATTTTTATTTTTATTATTTTATATTTTTAATTTTATAGTTTTAGATAATAGTATTTTAATATGAGAGTATATTTTTAATAGGTACTATGAATTATTATTTTGTATTTTCGTAATTTTTCAATTATTGCTGTATTTTTTCTTTATTATTAATATCTGTACTATTATTATTATTATTATTATGTCATTTTTCATCATATTTCGATTTCTGCTTTGGTTTCACTACCAAGCAAGTCTGCGGGGAGACCTAAGGCAGGTAGTGGCGTGTTGTTATGACTCCATTTCATGTTTTTCTATCTTCCCTATCATCCCCAGCATTACATAGATAACGTTTTCCTTAGTGTGTGGGCTGTACTTAATAAGACAATTTTTTGTATATCTCTTAAGCTGGGGTTTCCAGGGATTCTTTCAATGTGTTGTTTTGTTCCATTTTTTATCATTCCAAGTGCACCTACTATCACTGGCACAACTCTTGTTTTCAATTTCCACATTTTTTCTATTTCAATTTCCAGGTCTTTATATTTTGACAGTTTTTCAAATTCCTTGATTGCTATGTTACAATCCGCTGGACAAGCCATATCAATTAATAGACAAGTTTTCTCCTTCTGGTTTTTAACAGTAATGTCTGGCCTGTTTGCTTCAATTTTTCTGTCTGTGTAGATGGTGTAATCCCATAGAATGGTTACATCTTCTATTTCTGTAACCGGTGCTGGATGATGTTCATACCAGTGTTTGTTTACAGCTTTTCCATAATGTTTGCACATTGCCCAATGTAAATATTGCCCAACTCTATCGTGGCGATTTTTATATTCGTTTGGGGCAAGCACAGAACAGCCTGAGATTAGGTGGTCTTATTATTATTATTATTATTATTATTATTATTATTATTATTATTATTATTATTTTTATTTTTATCATTATTATCACTTTAAGGTTTTTTAAATATTAGTTTCTTTATTATCATGTTATTATTACTACCAATAAGTTTTATGCAATCATATAATAGTATTATTATTACGGTTAGAATTAATAAGAAAAACTAACAATACATTTTTTGCTAGAAAATTTGCTAGAAAGAGAAAAATTCCATCCAAAATTTTTAATTTTTAATTTTTAATGTCGTGCATCTTAAAATAAAAAACTAAAAATCCAAGTCAAGATATACTGACTTTCTTAACTACTGTTTTTGTAAATCTAGGCTAAGGCCATCTTTTTCTGGATATAATATAAACGCTAATATCTAACACCGTTAAGTTAACCTCTTTTCCCCTAATTTTTTCTTCTCTTTTTCTTTTTCTTTTTTCTTCTTTCTTTTTTACTTGACTTTTTTCTGGATAATTTTTTTTTACCAATTCATTGTTGTATGGATTTGGTCTGAGAAGCGGTTTATTATTGTGTGTGTGTGTGTGTGTGAACAATAAAAAACAATTCTAAAACATAAAGACGAAATAAAAACACGCTCACACACACAGACACACACACACGCGCGCGCGCGCACACACACACACACACACACACACCAAATTCAAAACACCGTCAAAGCAATAAAGAACAAACAACTGACCGATGATAAAAAAGCAAAGGCGACTAGAAGATAATTTTAACATACTAAAAAGGTAACCCCAGACCAAAATCACTTTAAATTGGGATAAACACTTGATTCATTCATCTGTTTATTTATTTATCTGTTTATCCATTTATACACGTGCTGATGTGAATAAACACAGACCATTCAACGTGCCAACATTAGATTTATTTTATCTTATTTTATTTTATTTTATTTTATTTTATTTTACTGATTTTATTTATTTTCTTTTTTTTCTTCTACTTACTTATTTATAAAACAACAAGTTGGACATCAGAAACCAAAAAAAAAAAACTTGATAAGTAAAGCCACAAATTTATTCGCCTGAAGAGAGTCAATGTTAGACTCGAAACACGTGTAGTGTTACAAATACCATTATGGACACTAAATGTATCATAATATGTATAAAAACAAAAACAATAAATATACACTTCACGGCTTCTCACACTTTTTATTCTATACCAATATCTCTCGTTGGAACAACCCTATTTCTTTATTCAATATATATATATATATATATATATATATATATATATATATATATAATTTCACCCAAGTAAGGCAGTACTGCCACTAGTGCTCAGGAAACTACATAAGAGGAAATTGAATGGTTACATAGGAGAGCGAACACAAAGAGAGACCCAAGAGGAACCGGTTACATGGGGTGTCAGATAATGGGCAAGAGATGGAGGCGAACATAATATTCCCAGATGTGACAGCAGTATTCAATGCACCCGCGGATGGTAGATTCATAGATGTGCAATATGGATTGAGACGAGAAAAACTTCCTGGTCCTATAAAGGGAACAAATTTTGTTCGGATCTCAACATTGATTCTTTCACTTCGAACAGAGAACTTTTTTTTTAATCGTAGAAGAAAAGAAAAATGGAAAAAGAAGAGGAGAAAACTGCGCTGAGTCTCCGACGGGGACGATTCTGAGACAAATTCTTTAAGCCTATTCAGGATGATACGAGTAAAGATTTTGCCAGCAACCTAAAGATGAGATAGTCTCTTGTGTTTGTCACACTCAAAACCAGTTCCCTCTGTCCTTATAAAAATGAACAATTGAATAATTCTTTTACTGCTGTGGTACTTCTCTCTTTTCCCCACACAAGGTTAAAAAATTCACAAAGATTGATACCACATTTGTATATTTGAATGGAATTCCATTTCCACCAGTTGCTTTTCCATTTGAAAGTTTTTTTATTTTCTTTTTAGACCTCGAAAGTTGAAGGGTTAGCGAAAGTCTTTGTACAAATCTCTGAAATTCATTGTTACGAATTACGAATCTTGATTTAGGACCGCGGAGAAGTGTTCTGCCTAGCGTTTGTCTGTCAAAAGAGCGAAGAAAAGTTTTTTAATTGACCGTTGAAAATGGGACCAAAACGCTCTTTAAGTCTCGATAGAATGATTTAAAGTCACACTATAGGATACTTTACATAGGAAAATAGCAATAATTTTTGTCAAGGGCACTGAAACAAGGAACGCAATATTTATGGCCATCATGTTATCGGAAATGGCAATACAAATGCAGAGGTACATGTACCTGGGTTTCAAAGACTAACCAAAAACATTCGGCAAATTACGCAACAAAAGCAACAAAAGCTAGATAGAGATTCTCGGTAACCTAGACATATTCGGGAAAGATCTAAACTTATTTATAAATGGAACTCTCTCTGTGTGTGTGTGTGTGTGTGTGTGTGTGTGTGTGTGTGTGTGTGTGTGTGTGTGTGTGTGTGTATCCATTACCTATAGACTCCGAAACGGCTGAACCGATTTTCTTGAAAAGTTACACAGTTGTACTATAAGCGTCTGCGAGTGTTCTTAGCTAGGTTTTGTGTCGAGGTACCCGCGATAAATATCGAAAATCGATAATCGAAAAAATCGGGTTATAGAAGGAGTGGTCCGATTTTAATCAAATTTGATACACTCACAAACAAAGACATAAGAAACGATATTCAGAAGTTTCAAGGTTGCAGTTCTTACAATAGTGCAGAAAATCGATAATATATAGATATGAAAGGCAAGATGTTTTTGTGTGTGTCTGTTTATCTGCCTGTATGTCTGTATTTTTTTCAGTTTTTGCTTCGGGTTTGGCTCTAAGTAGGTATAATTGTAGTTCTTAGTCTCAGCCATGAAAATATTTACTCAGAGGACATATTTCGCCTTCAAAATTCAGTGTACGACAAAAAAATAAACTTATTTGATATTGATACCAGGAAATCAAAATTTGACTCACATCCATTCCTTTTTCGGTTTGGGTTTAACTGGAAACAACTATTGCTTTTTAGTCTTTTGTATCAACGTCCAAAGAGTCTGAGCTCCAGGAGCATGGATTAGTTTTAAAGCTTTTATTACACCCGAGCAACGCCGGGCTATACTGCTAGTTTTAGAATAATTAAGAACCTGCCCTGTTAACGAACAGGCTACATACGCACAGTAAATGAATTCAACAGATTTACAAAAATTGAAAGCTGTGTAAGACAAGAATTTGCTTATCACCAGATCTATTCAATCTGTACAGGGAAGGAATTCTGAGGGACCTACAAGTTCTGCCAGGATTCCTCATTTGTTCCCCCCCCAATCTGAACAATATAAGATATGCAGATGATACAGTGCTGATAGCAGACACGTAAAGAAAACTACAAGATCTACGAAAGTTAGCTAAAGAAAGCGAAAAGAAAGGTCTCAGCAGAAACAACTAGAATGGACATCAGTTAAAAGAGGAGCCTAAAATGTCAACTACAGATCGGTGATACTGAAATCAAGCAGGCACAAAAATATAAATCCCTCGAAAATGTTCTAACAGAGCCTGGGAAGTGCGACATTGAAATCTTCTTATTCTATGTGCCTTGTCTTTTCAGGATGTAGGCGATCATGACCTTCCAAGTCTCCCTCTCCCTGGTGGCTCTTAGTACACCTTCTCCTGTAACATCTCGCAACCCCCGTTCTGTCATCCACCTGCTCAGGCCCTCCAAATATGTTATCCGCTGCTTTCCTCTGTCTCTTTTTCCCTCTATCTGACCTGTTAGTATCAGTTTCTCCAAGCCTTCCTTCCTTATTGCATGTGCAAGGAACTTTAGCTGAGTCTTCGTGATGCTCAGTATTAATTTCCTTTTCGTTTTCATCCTTTCCAAAACCTCATCATTGCTCACATGCTCGGTCCATGATATCCGCAGAATCCTTCTGTAGAACCACATTTCAGCTCCTTCAAGTCTTTTTCTGATGCTCTGTATTAATTTCCTTTTCGTTTCCATCCTTTTCCAAAACCTCATCATTGCTCACATGCTCGGTCCATGATATCCGCAGCATCCTTCTGTAGAACCACATTTCAGCTGCTTCAAGTCTTTCTCTGATGCTCTGTATTAATTTCCTTTTCGTTTCCATCCTTTCCAAAGCCTCATCATTGATCACATGCTCGGTCCATGATATCCGCAGCATCCTTCTGTAGAACCACATTTCAGCTCCTTCAAGTCTTTTTCTGATGCTATGTATTAATTTCCTTTTCGTTTCCATCCTTTTCCAAAACCTCATCATTGCTCACATGCCCGATCCATGATATCCTCAGCATCCTTCTGTAGAACCACATTTCAGCAGCTTCAAGTCTTTTTCTGATGCTCTCTATTAATTTCCTTTTTGTTTCCATCCTTTCCAAAGCCTCATCATTGCTCACATGCTCGGTCCATGATATCCTCAGCATCCTTCTGTAGAACCACATTTCAGTTGCTTTAACTTCTTCCTTCATCTCTGATGATATTGTCCAGCATTCACTTCCATATTGAAGAACTGGCATCACATAGCAATCCAGTACTCTTGTCTTTGTTTCTAGTGAAATTTTCCTGTGTTTTAATACTTTACTCACTGGAATGCTTCCTTCGCCATTCCAATTCGCCTTCGGATCTCTGTGTCACACTTACCGTCTTCTGTTAGAACACCTCCTAGGTATTTAAATTTTTGTACCTGCTTGATTTGAATATCCACCACCACATTCGGTTTTCTTGCAGTTTATTTGTAGTCCTTTCTTGTCACTCTCTTCAGCTACCTTCTGTAGGAAATCTTGTAGTTTCCTTTCTGTGTCTGCTATCAGCACTGTATCATCTGCGTACCTTATGTTGTTCAAATTGTGGTCTCCGTTGACACATCCTGGCGTAACAGCTTGTGTCCTCAGAAGAATCTTTCCGTACAAGTTGAATAGATCCGGTGAAAAGACATTAAAACATATGGGCTTATTTTCATGGCCGACTTCTTCTTCTATGTGTCCTGTCCCTTCAGAACGTAGGCGATCATGGCTTTCCACGTTTCCCTATCCCCGGTGGCTCTGAGCACGCCTTCTCCTGTTACAATCCTCGTTCTGCCATCCACCTGATTAGGTCCTTCAAATATGTTATCCGTTGCTTTCCCCTGTCTCTTTTCCCTCTCTCTGGCCTGTTAGTATTAGATTCTCCAGGCCCTCCTTCCTCATTGCATGTCCCAGGAACTTCAGCTGTCTCTTCGTGATGCTCAGTATTAATTTCCTTCTTGTTTCCATCATTTCCAAGACCTCATGATTGCTCACATGCTCGATCAATGATATTCATAGCAACTTTCTGTAGAACCACATTTCAGTTGCTTCAAGTTTTTCCTTCATCTTTGATGGTATTGTCCATCATTCACTGCCATATTGAAGAACTGACATCACATTGCAATCCAGTACTCTCTTTCTAGTTTCTAGCGAAATTGTCCTGTTTCTTAATACTTTACTCAACTTCTGGAATGCTTCCTTCGCCATGCCAATTCGCCTTCGGATCTCTGTGTCGCATATCACCAAAATTTAAAAAGAACATCATAAATTTTCTTAGCCTAAAGTAATCGCTCCCATCAGTGTGTGGCCTCTCATAGGCGGAATGAATGAAAAAACAATCAAAGATTTAGAAACAGCTTTTAAAAATCCGTATGCCGAAATAAATATGATTTCAAAATTTAAAATATTATTTTGGATTACTTGTAATTCTATGCAGAACACCCAGTATAAATTAAATTATCTTCAAAAAATACATCTTCTTCTTCTTCTTCTTCTTCTTCTTCTTCTATGTGCCCTGTCACTTCAGGACGTAGACGATCATGGCTTTCCACGTTTCCTTATCCCTGGTGGCTCTGAGCACGCCTTCTCCTGTTACACCATGCAATCCTCTTTCCGTCATCCACCTGATCAGATCCTTCAAATAATGTTGTCTGTTGCTTTCCCCTGTCTCATTTCCCTCTCTCTGGCCTGTTAGTATCAGATTCTCCAGGCCCTCCTTCCTCATTGCATTTCCCAGGAACTTCAGCTGTCTCTTCCTGATACTCAGTATTAATTTCCTTCTTGTTTCCATCATTTCTACAACCTCATCATTGCTCACATTCTCGATTCATGAGATTCGCAGCATCCTTCTGTAGAACCATATTTCAGATGCTTCAAGTTTTTCCTTCATCTTTGATGATATTGTCCAACATTCACTGCCATATTGAAGGACAGACATCACGTAGTAATCTAGTACTCTCTTCGTTGTTTCTAGCGAAATTGTCCTGTTTCTTAATACTTTACTCAACTTCTGGAATGTTTCTTCACCAAGCCAATTCGCCTTCGGATCTCTGTGTCACACTTTCCGTCTTCTGTTATAACGCTTCCCAGGTATTTAAATTTTCGTGCCTGCTTGATTCTGGTATCCCCCACCTGTATTTGGAATTTTGGGCTGCCCTCTTTGCTGATCACTATGCATTCGGTTATCGTGCAGTTTATTTCTAGTTCTTTCTTGTTATTTTCATGGCTAAATATGCTTTCCAAAACTCAACTAGTGTATTAAGAAACAGGAAATTTCCATTTACAGGCCTGAATATTTTTAGTTTTCCTCATAACTGAGTGTATGGTCTGTTTATTTATTAAATGCGATATTTTCTTAAACCTGCCTTAATGTTTGAGAAGTCTTATTCAAGAAAATATCTATACGCTGACAATATACGTAAAATTTAATCGGTAAAACAAACTGTTGGATTATTGAATACTGCTGCCATATCTGGTCGAGTGCTGCTACTATCCACCTAGCGGTCCTTGACAAAATTCAACGGAGAATCTACAATGTGATCGATCCCGACTTGGCAGCTCGGATACAGTCACATTCTCACCGGCGCAGTGTAGTCTTCTACAAATATTTTCCTGGCTTCTGCTCTGATGAAATTAGCTCACTGGTGCCCCCTATATATGAATTTGCTCGAGCAACAAGATTGGAAACTAGGTCCCACCCTTTTACTGTGAAATCAATAAAATGTAAACGCAAATTCTATTCCAGCATCTTCTTTTGTCGCACTTCCCGCCTGTGGAATTCCCTTCCGCTTACTTGCTTCCTCTTCAACTATAATCTCCAAGAATTTAAATGTAAAGTCAATAGTCATCTCCTATCTCACTAACTTGCATCCTCTCTCTCTCTCTCTCTCTCTCTCTCTCGTGCTTTTATCTAATCTCTTAAGTATTGTCATCCTTCTTTTACCGACTTCCTGCCACACCCTGTATTCTGTCACTCCTTCTCATAACTTTCCTTCTATGTGACCCCATGCGCAACAGTGGCAGTATAATGCCTTGCTTGGGGCGATATAATTTTTTTTTAAAATCCTTTAATATTATCATGTAGATAAAAAGTGGGCGATCAATTCTACATTACAATCAATATATAAACTGATCCCTCTCTTTATGGCCACAGTTATCCTTCTCTTAACCAACTCCTGACAACCCCATAACTTGCCACTCTTTCTCATCACTTTCCTTCTTCAGTCTAATGTTTTGCTTGGGGCGATACGATTATAAATATATATATATATATATATATATATATATATATAAATCCATTACATTCTTCAGAAAAATTCCTTCGTTTATATTACGAAGCCGGAGATACGAAACAATTTCGGAAGAGCTATGATGAGAACGTTCTTTGTAGTTTAGTTGGTTAGGGCATACTGGAAATTACTTTAGCTCTTCGAAGAATACAGGTTCGAATCTTATTTAAAAACATGAATTTTTCTTTAAAAGAATTTCATAAACATTTCTCTAATATATCCCTTGGGACAATTGTTACAGTTATTTGGGAAAGTTTATTCTTCGTATTTCTGCTTATTACGTTGTTTTGTGCGTTGTGGTGCACTGGATATCGGCTCGTAACGAGAAATCGGGGAGCCGAGTTCGAATTCCAGCCGAATTCATTGCATTCACTTACGCGCAAATACCCTTGGGAAAGGTATTAATCCGTCTATTCCTTCCAGTTATGGGTTAAGTAACACGACAGATTGGGTTCTATAGCCTTGGTCGGCAACCAGTCTACCGCAGAAAGCAATGGCAACCTACTACGGGATAATCTTCTGCCCAGTCAGTCATGTCTCTTTTGAGACATGATCGCTCAAGCGTGTATCACGTATGGCACTTAACTGACTGACAGAACATCCTGAGATTAGATGGTCTATTGTTTCTTGGTATTTATCACAGAACCTACATTTTGGATCCACATTATTATGTATAATATTTGTCTGAATGTTCTACTGAAAAGACTTTAGTCTTTGTTAGGGCGCCGCTCCTATGTGACTACCAATAGACTATTCCCATTGCTATATATAGCAATGGTGGATTCTCTACAAGAGAGTCGAACCGAGTCACTAGACTGACGACTCTACGACAATGTCAGCTCTCTGCCTTCGCGTAGAGGGCGCTCTCTGCTTCCGAGCAGAGTGTAATAAACCAATTTTTTGGCCCGGCTATATGGCCGGGAATACCCACTATAAAATGACTAAAGAGAGATATGATCGCCCAAGCGTGTTTCATGTATGGCAATTTACTGAGTGACGTTGTTTTATATTGAATAAGTCATTTAATTGTTTTCGATGATTTTGCAAACTTAATTTTATATTGAGTTTAGATAAAATCTTATCGTTAGTAAAAAAGATAACGACAATAGTCTGAATCATGTAAATACTCCATATTTACATGATTCAGACTATTGTCGTTATCTTTTTTGCCATTTGTAAGACGTTTCGGCTGTGGTACTCTCTGGCCTTCTTCAGGAGCTAGGAATTTCGAATCGAATTCTTTATCACAGTCTATCCATCTCGTTTTCTCTCTCTCTCTCTCTCTCTCTCTCTCTCTCTCTCTCTCTCCCTCTATACATATATATATATATATATAAGCCGTACTGATGAGCTGTAATACAGCAAAACAGATCTGCCTGCGGATGACAATATATATATATATATATATATATAGGATGGCAGACTTTGAAAGAAGTGTGCCTGCTCTAGCATTTACGCATCGTTCATTCACTAATCAACTAGAACACTCATACCTACTGGCGTATGTTTACATGGTATATCACACATCTGCCTACTTCTACCGAGCGCGCATAGCTTAGTGGTAGAATCGCCGGCAGATGACAATTCGGTCGGGTTTCAATCCTGGCTAAAAGCAATCGGATGACTAACCGTACTGATGAGCTGTGATACATATCTGTCTGCGGATGACTATATATATATATATATATATATATATATATATATATATATATATATATCAAAGAACTAAACAAACACCACTTACTTTCTACCTACGTTTGACCACGCTGGTCACTTCAAACAAACCAGCTATTTTTTCATTTATTTTGATTATGCATTGAGCACTTTTTCGATCTACCGTCTACAAGTTCAACCAACCATTATTTTACTATATATATTATCAAATAAAACTCTGTATACTACATTCGTTGTTTTGGCATTTCGGCAAGAAAAACTAGCTTCCTCAGCAACGATCAAAAACAAAATTTTATTTCAAATATTACACCGACCCCTGCACTGTGATCATTTTAATATTAACTAGCAGTATAGCTCGGCGTTTCTCGGGTGTAACGACAGCTTTAAAACTAATGCATGGTCCAGGAGCTGAGACTCTTTAGACGTTGGCACAAAAACGTAGGTTGTTGAAAGGTTGATCTCGAAGCCGTAGAACTTACTAAAATGAATGGATGTAGGTCAAATTTTGATTTCTGATATCGACGTCAAATAAGCTTTCGGTCGCAAACTGAATTTTGAAGGTTAAATAAGTCCTCTGAGTAAATGGTATCATGGCTGAGACTAAGAACTAAAATTATACCTACTTAGAGCAAAACCCGAAACAAAAACCAAAATAAAAGGGCTGAAAATCTGATTTTGATCAGACCCGATAGGATATCGGGGTATCAATTTCCAATATCGGGCTCAAATAAATAATCCAAGGATAATCTAACTTAAGTAAGTCCATGAAAATTTATCGTACCCATCGGTAGTAAAATTGGAGAAAATGAGCCATATTGATGACTGAATATCAGTTTTTGATCCGACTTTATAGAATATTGGGCGTATCGATTTACGATATGGGAAAAATGTGCCGACTGAGAAGATCTACTAATGTTTGAGACTAAAAACTATAAATTTACCAATTTAGAGCAAATTCTGCAGCATGAATCACGATAAAAGGGGTTAAATCCTGATCTTGATCAGACTTGATCGGATATCGGGATATCGATTTCCGATATCGAGTGGCGGGGGGAATCTGAAAAATAGATCTCTCATGACCTGACCGGAAGCCTAAAGAATATTTGTGTAAAGCTTGGTGAGAATCGGATAAAAATTGTGGATTTGTATAAAGTACATACATACATACAGACAGACAGACAGACAGACACACACACACACACACACACACACACACACACACACACACACACAAACATCTTGCCTTTTATATATGTAGATAAAATTAACATTAATAGGATCTGGATTTTTACCTACATGCTATTTATTTTTGGGATTTAATATATATAGTCATCCGCAGACAGATCTGTTTCGCTGTATCACAACTCATCAGTACGGTTAGACATCCGATTGTTTTTTACCCAGGATTGAAACTCGATTAAATTGGCGTCAGTCGGCGATTCTACCTCTGAGTTACGGGCGCTCGCTTCAAGGAGGCATAGATAGATAGATAGATAGATAGATAGATAGATAGATAGATAGATAGATATGGGTATGTTTGTAATTGTATATCAGCTTAGATATTCTTTTAGACAATTCTATTGGGATATCATTTCTGTTTTTTCCTGTTTTTTCTTTTTTGTTAAAATATCGAAGAGGCAGATATTGACTTGGGTGCTTCGCCATGAAGCTTTCAAGCATGGACCCGTCGTAACAACCACGCATGCGTAAAACGAATTAATCAGAAGCAGAAATGAAAAGCCAGGAAAAAGACGAACAACGCTTTTTATTTCGGGCACGTGCTTCGAATTGGAAGCTTTTCATAAAACTGTCCGGTAAAGGTCATAAAGTTTGTTTTTTCTTTATTTTTTTTATATAGAGCAAAGGGCTGTGTAGTTGTTCACGGTGAATTTTTTTTATTCGCGAAAAAAAAAAAAAAAAAGCAGACGTTAAAAAAAAAAAGATATATTGATAGGATTGGGTGGGTGGATAGAATAGATAGGCCATCACAATCATAAAAGTCACATGGGTCGAAGGATTGCCCTCCTAAATCAATAATTCCGAGGAAGAGAAAGAAAGACATACCGATCATCAACAGAAAACTTATAAATCCGTCTTCGAGTCTTGAATGTAACGTTTGTGGAATGTCCGGGTAGTTTCTCTTTAGAGAAAAAGACTTGAAAATACCCTGCCAATAAGTGTGCTTACATGTTTTTTTTTTATTTGTTGACATTTTGTTTGAACTGTAAAGTACCATTCCTCTTCAAGACAATTTCAGAAATTTGTTTTACAATATGATGTATTTTCCAAGTTATTTTTATTATAAAAAAAAACTGAACTTAGATTGATCAAGAACACAGAAGAAATGTTCTTCCCTATTTAGAATCAAAATTCGTACATATTAACAATTAAACAGTGGAAGTCACCATTAGTGATTAACTTATAAAGTCATTATTGATTCAAATAATTTGCCAAAGATATGATTGTAAATGACCAATTGACAATAGAATCAATGTTTTAATCATTTCAGCTTAGACGATTATAGCAGTAAATCATAAAGAGGTTACTGACAGTGAAAGACAATCAGACGACATTACTAATGAAAACGAACGATCGAATCCAGACTTAACAAAACAGAAGATGGTGATAGCCGTTAAATTAAATATTTGAAGACTGTAGGTAGCACGGACGCTAGAAAACGGAAGAGATATCCCCGAGGAGAAAGTGAAAACGTTAATAGAGCTAAGAGACAGTTGCATGTAGCAATAGTAAAACGGCACGACCTAATCGGTATACCCAAATGAAAGCGGTGGACACTATGTCATATTTTTATTATCTAAACGAATATCTGAATAATTAAAATGACATATCCTAAAATACATTGGCAATTATTTTCAGGTTATACTAATTACCATAATTTCAGTTTTAAATATCACATTTTTCGACTAGAATTCGAACTCGGCTCAGTAGTAAATCTGAACTCTGAATAATGATTTACTACCTGTCTTTCAAAAACTGATTCTTCTATCGTTTTATTTGAAGCAATTTTGTTTCGGAGAGCTAAGTAAATGTTGAAATCTTCAGACTTTCTTTGCTTGTAATATATTCTCCCCACCAAAACAAAAATTATCTTACTCATATTTACTGACAGTATATTATTCTCTTTAAAATTCCTCGTCTGTCCATTGTAATCTAAACATTTGTTAGAATCACATTTCGGTATTCTCAAGCCATTTTTTTTTCTAGACTATCTACTAAATTTCTCCGTATTCCCGACCATAGACGTCATTTGTCGTTCACGGTAAGCGTTTCTGAGAATCTAGGCTTGTTTGTCTATTATCCATTCTGTAATAGTTCCTTTCTGTAATAGTTCCTGTCAATTACGAGTATAGAATTACTTCCATGTTTCAATTACATGCCAATTTCTTTTGCAGCTTCCTCATCAGTAAATCTTTCTGAATTCAAATAGACTGATACGGCGTTTACTCTTTCTGGGTTTAATTTTAAATCCATCGTACGGCAAATAAGAAAGTTCCGCGTACAAAACTTCACTCACTCTCGTTTTGGAAATAGTTCCCCATTATTACATTCTATGACATCTATCTTACCTAGTTAGTTTCATGATAGTTGTTATTGTAGCATCAGTCTGTAACAATATTTCCATAGATAAAAACCAGAACGCTTAGAGATGGCACCGTATCATCCGCTCATGCATTGAATATTGCTGCCATATCTGGTCAAGTGCTCCTGCTATCCACCTAGGTGTCCTAGACAAAATTCTGTAACGTGATCAATCCCGACTTGGCTGCTAAGATACAGTCACTTTCTCAGCGGTGCAATGTGGCTTCCCTGTGTCTCTTCTACAAATACTTTCACGGCTTCTGCTCCGATGAACATAATTCTATTAAAACACAGGTAGTGATGACCAGGGAGTGAAAAAAAAAGAGAACGGGAAAATGGAGAATTGCAAAAAAGGACATGATCGCCCAAAGCCTGTATAACGTATGGCACTTAACTGACTGACTGAATTTAATAGTTGAAAACATGATTAAGGCTTCTACTGTGCATAAATTGGGGGGGGGGTCGATTTTCTATTGTTATGAAGTAATAAACTGATCCCCCACTAATTTTTACAAAATGACAACAAAGTAACAGAAGTCGGAAGATGGCAATTGACGTTGCATTTAAATATATAAAGATTGTAGTCATCAGGGAAGCAAGTCAACAGAAGATTAGAAAATTCGATCCCGACTTGGGAGCCTAGATACAGTCACTTTCTCACTGCCGCAATGTGGCTTCCCTGTGTCTCTTTTAAAAATACTTTCACGGCTTCTGCTCCGATGAACTTAGCTCACTGGTACCCCCTATATATGAATTTCCTCGAGCAACAAGATCAACAACTAGGTCCCAAACTTTTACTGTGAAACCGATGAATTGTAAACGCAAATTCTACTCCAGCATCTTCTTTTCTCGCATTTCCCGCCTGTGGAATTCCCTTCCGCATACTTGCTTTCCCGACAGCTACAATCGTCAAGAATTCAAATGTAAAGTCAGTAGTCACCTCCTGTCTCACTAACTTATTTCCTATCTCTCATGCTTTTTTCTCCGTCCACCCCACTCATCAGTATTCTCTTCGTTCTCATAATCTCTTCCTGACACCCCCCCTGTATCCTGTCACTTTTTCTCATAACATTCCTCCTATGTAACCCCTCGAACAACAGTGGCAGTAAAATGCCTTGCTTAGGGCCACACGATTATATAAAAAGAATATACTAATCTCTCATAGTTTAAAGCAATCTCGTTCGTCTAAATCAGAGGTCGGCAACCTTTTGGAGAGGGAGGGCCAAAAAGCTATATCGAGTCACGGAGGCGGGCCAAACAGCTATGACTCTAGTGTCATGGAGAAGAACCATGTTATTAAATATGTGAATAAATTTTCTATGTGTTTGAAGAAAGCAAGGAAAAATAAATGTTTCGTAAATCAGTACTGAAAAAAAGATTCCATTAAAATCGGTTGAAAACACTATTTTATATTCATTTAAAAGTGCCTGCTCACGAAAGCAATTTCACAGAAAAAGTGAAAGTGAGGCTGTACGCTAATTTTGGCGATCCCTACAAATAAAAAATTACAGGTAAAAAGAAATAAACATATATATATATATATATATATATATATATATATATATATATATAAATGCAAACTTATCACTATACTATATTGAAGGCAAATATGGCAACAAAGATGAGGACAACAGTCTGAACAATGTAAATAATGTAAATAATTACAATACCTCATCTCAGAAATATAGACAGATATTGAAGGTGAATATGTCAACAAAGATGAGGATAACAGTCCGTACAATGTAAACAGTGTAAATAATTACAATGCCTCATCTCAGAAATATAGACAGATATTGAAGGTGAACATGGCAACAAAGATGAGGACAACAGTCTGAACAATGTAAATAGTGTAAATAATTACAATACCTGATCTCAGAAATATAGACAGAGATTGAAGGTGAATATGGCAACAAAGATGAGCACACTCAACCCTAACAGGGCAAATAGTGTAATAATTACAATACTTCACCTCAGAAATATGGACAGACATTGAAAGTGAATATGGCAACAAAGATGAGGACAATAGTCCAAACAATGTAAATAGTGTAAATAATTACAATACCTCATCTCAAAAATATAGAAAGGTATTGAAGGTGAATATGGCAACAAAGATGAGGACAACAGTTCAAACTATAGAAATAGTGTAAAATATTACATCTGAGATGAGGTATTGCAGCGAAACAAGTTATTAAATATATGGATAAATTTTCTGTGTTTGAAGAAATCAAGGATTCAATATAATTTAATATCTGACGGGAATTTTGTTAAAAAAATATTACATCTTAAAAATAAATGTTTCATAAATTAGTACTGAAAAAAATTTCATAAAAATCGGTTGAAAACACTATATTCTTTTAAAAGTGCCTGCTCACGAAAGCAATTTCACAGAAAAAGTGAAAGTGAGGCTGTACGCTAATTTTGACGATCCCTCCAAATAAAAAATAAAAGTAAAACACATTCTACAGTTAAAAAGAAATGTTTTTTTAATCTCAACTCAATATATTCAGACTATCAACTTGACACTTTGGTTTGGTTTACCTAAATTTATATCGTGTCCAGAGTAAGGTAGAGGGCCGGACAAGGTTCACTCGAGGGCAGGACGTGGCCCGTAGGGCGGGGGTTGCCGACCGCTGGTCTAATATTACAGATCGTCAGATTTAAACTAAAATTTACCTTATTTACACTGTTCGGACTATTGACCTCATCATTTTAACAGTGTAAAGAATGTAAATACAACCTCACCTCGGAAATATAGACAAATACAGAAGGCCGGAGCGTACAACGACCGAATCGTCGTAAACATGGCTATAAAGATGAGGACAACAGTCCAAATATTATAAATAATGTAAATTCATCATGCCTAGATTCGTAATCGGAGGCCACAATTTAAACAACCTAAGGTGCGCAGATGATACAGTGCTAATAGCAAACACAGAAAGGAAACTACAAGACCTCCTACAGAAGGTAGCAGAAGAAAGTAACAAGAAAGGACTAGAAATAAACTGCACGAAAACCGAATGCATGGTCATCAGTAAAAAGGGCAGCCCAAAATGCCAAATACAGGTCGGGGATACCAGAATCAAGCAGGTACGAAAATTTAAATACCTGGGAAGCGTTATAACTGAAGACGGAAAGTGTGACACAGAGATCCGAAGGTGAATTGGCATGGCGAAGGAAGCATTCCAGAAGTTGAGTAAGGTATTAAGAAACAGGACAATTTCGCTAAAAAATAGGAAGAGAGTACTGGATTGCTACGTGATGTCTGTCTTTAAATATGGCAGTGAACGCTGGACGATACCATCAAAGATGAGGGAAAAACTTGAAGCATCTGAAATGTGGTTCTACAGAAGGATGCTGCGAATATCATGGATCGAGCATGTGAGCAATGATGTGGTGTTGGAAATGATGGAAACAAAAAGGAAATTAATACTGAGTATCAGGAAGAGACAGCTGAAGTTCCTGGGACATGCAATGAGGAAAGAGGGCTTGGAGAACCTGATACTAACAGGCCAGATAGAGGGAAAAAGAGACAGGGAAAGGAGTGGATAACATATTTGAAGGTTCTAATCAGGTAGATGACGGATCGAGGATTGCATGGTGTAACAGGAGAAAGCGTGCTAAGAACCACCAGGGATAGGGAGACGTGGAAGGTAATGATCGCCTACGTCCTGAAGGGACAAGGCATATAGAAGAAGAAATACATCATTTTAGAAGTATAGAAATATACTTAAATGTATCTATTCTGCATGATCAGCCATAAGAACAACATGTAAATATTCATACAAACTGTATCAGACGTTAAGCTTATAACACATAAGCGTGAAAGAAATCGATCTTGCACAATTTATATATCGACCATTCGTTCGTGCATTAAGTACTGTTGCCATACCCCGTCGAGTGTCCTGTTATTCACCAGGAGGTTCTCGACAAAATCCGAAAAAAGGATCTGCAATATAATCGATCCTGACTTGGCATCATGTCTTCAGTCACTTTCTCACCGACGTAACGTGGCTTCCCTCTGTCTTTCCTACGAATATTTCCACAGCAACTGTTCTGACGAGCCCGCTTTTTTACCGTTTACAAAGATAAAAGTAATTTCTACTTTTTATCTTCTATGTATCTTGTGTTTTCAGGGCGTCGGCGATCATGGCCCTCCACGTCTCCCTATCCCTGATGGCACTTAGCACGCTTTCTCCTATTACACCATCCAAACGCCACTCTGCCACGCACTAGCACAAGCCCATAAATCTAGAGTATAAATGTATAGAAACTAGCGTAGCCGCAAAACGAGGGATCAGTTTATATATCGATTATAATATAGAATTGATCTCCCATTTTATATCCACATTATAATTTATTAAAACACTTGGCATATATATTCTTCTTCTGTGAGCCTTGTCCTTTCAGGACTTGGGCGATCATGGCTCTCCACGTCTCTCTATCCCTGGTTGCTTTTAGCACGCTTTCTCCTGTTACACCATCCAAACCCCGCTCTGCCACCCACTAGCACAAGCCCATAAATCTAGAATATAAATGTATAGAAACTAAAATGGGCACAAAAGGAGGGATCAGTTTATATATTGATTAATATATAGAACTGCTCCCCCATTTTATATCCCCCATTATAATTTCTTATAAACAGTAGGCATATATATTCTTCTTCAATGTGCCCTGTCCTTTCAGGACGTCAGTGATCATGGTTTTCCACATCTCCCCATCCCTGGTGGCTCTTAGTACGCTTTCTCCTGTTACATCATCCAAACCCCACTCTGCCACCCACTAGCACAAGCCCATAAATCTAGAATATAAATGTATAGAAACTAGCATGGCCACAAAATGAGGGATCAGTTTATATATCGATTATAATATAGAAGTGCTCCCCCATTTTATATACACATTATAATTTATTAAAAACACTTGGCATATATATACTTCATCTATGTGCCTTGTCCTTTCAGGACTTGGGCGATCATGGCCCTCCACATCTCCCTATCCCTGGTGGCTCTTAGCATGCTTTCTCCTGTTACACCACCCAAATCTCGCTCTGCAATCCATTAGCTTAAACCCATAAATCTAGAATATAAATTTATAAAAACTAACATGGCTACAAAATAAGGGATCAGTTGATATATTGATTATAATATAGAATTGCTCCCCCATTTTATATTCATATTATAATTTCTTATAAACAGTTGGCATATTTATTCTTTTTTTATATGCCTTATTCTTTCAGGACGTAGGCGATCATGGCCTTCCACGTCTCCCTATCCCTGGTGGCTCTTAGCAAGCTTTCTCCTGTTACACCACCTAAACACCGCTCTGCTATCCACTAGCTCAAGCCCATAAATCTAGAATATAAATGTATAGAAACTAGCATGGCCACAAAATGTGGGATCAGTTTATATATTGAGTATAATATAGAATTGATTCCTCATTTTATATCCACATTATAATTTCTTATAAACAGTTGGCATATTTATTCTTCTTCTATGTGCCGTGTTCTTTCAGGACGTAGGCGATCATGGCTTTCCACGTCTTCCTATCCCTGGTGGCTCTTAGCACGCTTTCACCTTTTAAACCACGCAACATTCGTTCCGTCATCGACCTAATCAGATCCTTCCTTTTCCCTGTCTTTTATTACACTCTACCTGGCCTGTTATTTTCAGGTTCTCTAAGCTCTCCTTCCTCATCATTGCTCAAATGCTCGATCCATGAGATTCGCAGCGTCCTTCTGCAGAACTACATTTCAGCTGCTTGTAGTTTTTCCTTCGTCTTCGATGATATTGCCCAGCATTCACTGCTATATTGAAGAACTAACATTACATTGCAATCCAGTACTCTCTTATTTGTTTCTAGTGAAAGTCTCCTGTCTCTTAATACTTTACTCAGCTTTTGGAACGCGTACTTCGCCATGCCAATTTGTTTTCGGATCTCTGTGTCACACTTTACGCCCCCGAAACTCTACTACATCTCAATTTTCATGAGATAATATTCGTATAACATGCATATTTTTGTTATAACCTAATTATGTACAATATTTCATTATATGCAATATCGGTGAACAATTCAAACAGAAAAATTGAAAATAAATACAATGTATCTAAATACAAATTAGAGACCTGTCATAATAGATCATTCCAGCCTATGTACAATAATGGATCATATGCAATATAGGTGAATAATTCAACTAGAAAAATTGGAAATATATACAATGTATCTAAATACAAATTAGAGACCTGTCATAATAGATCATTGCAGCCTATGTACAATAATGGATCATATGCAATATAGGTGAACAATTCAACTAGAAAAATTAAAAATAAATACAATGTATCTAAATACAAATTAGAGACCTGTCATAATAGATCATTCCAGCCTATATACAATAATGGATCATATGCAATATAGGTGAACAATTCAACTAGAAAAATTAAAAATAAATACAATGTATCTAAATACAAATTAGAGACCTGTCATAATAGATCATTCCAGCCTATGTACAATAATGGATCATATGCAATATAGGTGAATAATTCGACTAGAAAAATTGAAAATAAACACAAATCAGAAACATGTCATAAAAAATCTTTCCATCTTAAATAAATCAACAATGTTTTTAGGTAATTTTTAAAAATCGACAGAAGATTTCTCTTTAAAAAAAAGGCAAAAATTTTTAACACATTCCGCATTATAGATAAAAATAGCAAATTCTATATAGTACTTTTTAAAATCTTAGCATAACAAACCCACAGATTTGGACAAAACAATATCCGAAAATGGCGTCAAAATCAAGAAAATTTTTCATTATTTAGTAAACAGTTGTATTTAGCTTAATTTGCAACGAATATAAATGTAATTAGAACAAGCCAAGTGTTGATAGCGAGGATAAAAAAGCACCGACCCCCACGCAAACAGGCCCAAATTTGACCACTATAACAAGCTTGTGTAAAAAGTCAGCCGAGGAGCAATGAAAAATAATTGTGAAGGCATAAACGTTGTTAAGATCTACAAATGATAAGAGGCTGTGGAGAGTCATGATCGCCAAAAATTCTGAAGCGACACAGTCATAATCGGTGCGACATTGCCACGCCAAAAGACAAAAGTACCAACCAGTAACAAAGATAAAACTATTATTGTCGATAACCTCAATTAGTAATAAACAATAAAAGTGACGTCCATTTTTTTATATTCCCCTTGCCGCCAGCCTGCTTGGTCTAGTGTCCAAGATAACGCTAGCCTCGTTATCAAACACGAGACCCACGTGGCCTCAATTGACGCTCGTAAAATCGAACAGAGCGGACAGTAAATGTAGATGATATTGCAAATTACGAGTTGATTTGCAATGGCGTTCTCTAATTCTTTCGTTCAGGGCTTCTGAATGATGTCAGAAAATTAGATAATCTAAACTTATTTATAAATGGAACTTTGTGTGTGTGTGTGTGTGTGTGTGTGTGTGTGTGTGTGTGTGTCCATTACCTATAGACTCCGAAACGGCTGAACCGACTTTCTTGAAAATTTGCACATTTCTACTATAAGTGTCTGCGAGTGTTCTTAGCTATGTTTTATGTCGAGGTACGCCTGATAAATATCGAAAATCGATAATCGAAAAAATCGGGTTATAGAAGGAGTGGTCCGATTTTAATCAAATTTGATACACTCATAGACAAAGACATAAGAAACGATATTCGGAAGTTTCAATGTTGCAGTTCTTACAATAGTGCAGAAAATCGATAATAAATATATATATATAAAAGGCAAAATGTTTGTGTGTGTGTTTGTTTATCTGTCTGTATGTCCTTTATACAAATCCAAAATTTTTATCCGATTCTCACCAAAATCCCACAAATATTCTTTAGGCTGAGTCTGAGCTCCAGGACCATGGATTAGTTTTAAAGCTTTCATTTCACCCGAGCAACGCCGGGCTATACTGCCAGGTTGTATATAAAAGAAAGGCAAAGATTGATCCAACATCGTCGAGTGTCTTCCGGAAGGAATTGTCAAAAAAACTTGATGGTTTGGATCAGCGTTTTTTTTAAATTTTGAGGAAGAGTTCTGATATATATATATATATATATATATATATATATATATATATTATTTATTTATTCATATATATATATATATATTAATATACTTAATTACAATAAAGCAGCACTAATTATTATAGACTAATGTCCGAAAAACCAATGCTAACCTATCAGTAACTTAAATCGTCAATAACCCAACGGGGACCCCTCGTAGGTTAAATAAAGGGGAAGAAAAAAAAGAAACAAACCAAGCACAAGAACAATGCGTCAAGAGCTTGTTTGAAAGAAAAAAAAACCCAAGACGAACAGTAAAGTGGTCTGTACGAAAGTACGAAATTAGAATGTAGAGAAAAAAAAGTGAAAAGGACAGCCTTGGTAGTAAATGGGCATCATTTAGTACTTAGGCTGTCCTTTTCACTTTCTTTATATATATATATATATATATATATATATATATATGTGTGTGTGTGTGTGTGTGTGTGTGTGTGTGTGTGTAAAGACTAAAACAGACACGTTATTCCATGGTTAAGCGGGGGTTTAAGCCTATTTCATACGAACCATCATCATCTTCCGTCTTTATTTTAAAGAAGAGAGTTACCGTGCTACTTTATATCTACACTGCATATATATATATACTAATTTATATATATATATAGTCATCCACAAACAAGCCTGTTGTGTCTAGACACATCTGCTTGCTTCTGACTGATTTGGTGACAGTCGGAGTCGTTAACCCCTAAGCCATACGCGCATGGAATAAGAGAAGGAAATTTTTTCCATGTTGTATATAAGCAGTGTATACACGCGCCAGTCACCGAAAAAACTATAAATTAACTAAATATTGCGACATGGAAATTTCTATGTTTCGAGATAGATTCTCTTCATCAGGCAACGTTTGATGTTGGTTGATAAGATGATTTACATTTAAATACAACAATCCTCGGTTTGTTGTGTATGTATGTGGGAAGATATAAAATTTACATGTGAGTTTCTTTTAACTAATCACAGCGAAGATTTATTTTGGGGTTTGGCCCCAAGGAATACATACTAACCAACTTTTTCTCTTTTTTCTTTTTCCTTTTTTCCTGCCTTATCCTACCCTTTTCCTTTGTTTCTTTTCCCTCCTTGACCCTAAAAATATTAACCGGCCTTTAACCTGATCTTATCATTTTCCCTTCCTTCCCTCTAATGTACAATTAATTCATAACTATATATATATATATATATATATGTGTGTGTGTGTGTGTGTCAGATTAAGTAGATTCAATGAATTAAGCAAATTTCTCTGTTTGATGTTGTACAGATGATTTACATTTAAATACAATAACCATCGGTTTGTCGTGTATGTATGTATATGGGAAGATATAAAATTTATATGTGTGTTTCTTTTAACTAATCAGAGCGAAGATTTATTTTGGAATTTGGCCCCAAAGATTACAAACTAACATTTTCTCATTTTTTTCTTCTTTTTCCCTTCCCTTATCTTAATGTTCTACTTTCTTCTTTTCCCTCCTTAACGGTCAAGATGTCAACCTGCCTTTAACCTAATCTTATCATTTTCCTTTTGTTTTTTCGCTTAGTTTTATTGTCTTTGATGTGATATGCCCACTTAGTACCAAGGCTGTCCTTTTCATTTTATTATCATGTTCGGTCTCCTAGTTGTAATTTTCTTGAAATCTTTAATCTATAAGTAACATTTTTATTATTTATGTTTTCTGATTTAATTCCTGCTATCATTATCCATCTTTTTAATATCTATTTATTTTTTGTGAAGCTTTTTTTCATAAAAAGAAAATTTATTTTAGAAATAATTTTATGTTATAATTAATTCTATTTTGATAGTTCGTCAGTAATTAATTTCATTAAGCAATTGTTGGTTAGGTGAATGCTATTTCATTTAGATTGTGCCCATTTTCAAATGTGAGTATTTTGCAATGCTTACATTTGACATTTATCTCATTGCGTTGATTTAATAGATATTTATTCTTAAGTAATTTAATAATAAATCGTTTTTCATATAAACATAATGAACATGGTTCATTTAAGGACTTACATGTTTTAGCTTCTGTTAGAATTTTTGACTCTATTGTAGGTGTTTTTTGTTTCCTTTAGATACCAATGATATTTCGATAGGGATGTTCTATTTTTGTATTTGTTATTAATAAATGAGGAGGTGTACTGGTAAATCTGCCGTTTTAAAGTATTCTTAGTACTTCCTATATAATTTTTTATATTATTTGGGTTTTCTTTTGATAATATTTTGCATTGATAGACGATTGATTCCGTTAGGTATCTGTTTTCTAACGGGCAATCTTTAGGGTTTCTACAATTACATTTTTTCTTGTCTAAATTGTTATTTTCTGTTATCAAGTTGTTTTTATTTTTTTTTTTTAGAATTTTGTTAAAATATTATTATTGTGTTTTTTATGATTTTTTTCTAGATTGCTTATACAGCTGTAACTGAATTTAATAGTGTTTTTATTAAAGAACTTACTTAATATCTTTTTTCCGGAAAGTGTTTCCTAATTAACGCGAGGATTCTTTTTCCCCAATTTACTACTAGTCATATATTGAATAAGTTACAAACACTATGTTAACTTATTTTTAATAAAATCCGTTCATACTCAGAGATAATCTTTCGCGTATTACAATCAAATGATGTCAGAAATGAGCTGTAACGAGAATTAATAGCTATGAATATTGTAGTAATGTTCTAAAATGTTTGTAAAAAGAACATTTTTTTCATGCTTTAACACGAGCATATATATCTATATATTTAACACGGGCATGACCATGACAAAACAACATATTAAACAAATTTCATTTTGAATGATTTTCACGTTCTAATGAGCGACAGCTACTTGTCAACCGTTATATTTGAAAAAGAAAAATGTACAGTAATTTTTAGGAAGACAGTTTTCCGATGACATTTGTTACCATAACTCACACCCCTGAAGATGACCTCGGAAGGAGGTTGAAAGTACTTGGGTACCTTAAGAAATGAATGAAAATAACATCCGTAAACGTTACAGCTCATTTCTGACATAGTTTGATTGTAACACGAGAATGAAGTGAGTATAAAATGATTTTATTAAAAATAAGCATAGTGTTTGCAAATTATTTAATCTAACACGTAAAAAAAGTGCTGCCTAAATACACACACACACACACACACACTCTCATATATATATATATATATATATATATATATATATTTTTTAATTGAGATACTTTCATCCAAGCAGAAAAAGCAGGAAGGTAAATTCCAAAAACCCGATCCTAATTAATATTAAAAATTTTATTTTAATATTAAAAAATGATACAGGAAGAGAGCTCCATGTAATAAAATATTACAGAGCAAATATAAATTAAAAAAGAATTAATTCAATGATGTTGGATGATCATTTCGATATCAAAATCCTCACGGGGGATAACACATCACCTCAGCAACAGAAAAATCCTTTCAGAAACTGGAGAAAAATCAGTCTAATTTTCCTTTTTAAATTGATTTGCAAAGAAATTAAAAAAGAAAAAAAAAAGATAAAACAAAGCAAAATCAAATTTGATTTTATTTTGTTTTATCTTTTTTTTTCGTTTTCTTTTTCTTTTTTAATTTCTTTGCAAATCTATTTAAAAAGGAAAATTAGACTGATTTTTCTCCAGTTTCTGAAAGGATTTTTCTGTTGCTGAGGTGATGTGTTATCCCCCGTGAGGATTTTGATATCGAAATGATCATCCAACATCATTAAATTAATCCTTTTTTAATTTATATATATATATATATATAAATATATATATATATATATATATATATATATATATATATATATACAACCCATCCGCTGAAATCTCTGTTTTGCTATATCACAGATCTTCAATGCGGCTAGATTAACCGATTGATTATAAGCCGGAAATTAATTTAACAGTATCCGGGTATTCAAGCATCTGACCATGGGCCAAAGTCGGTGAAACGCAAATTTCATGCCCTGTAATGTATTTTCCGAAAGGTAAACAACGCCAGCAACCAAAGTGTTCTACCTTATAACCGTTTCGAACCGGCGTTCAACACCGTAACCAGAGAAAATGGCAGAAAGCCGTAAATACCTGCAGTTTATGAAATTTTCCCCTATCGTCAGGGCTCAATCGCAAGCGAAAGCATATATATATATATATATATATTTTTTTTTTTTTTAATTCAGATACTTCAATCCAAGGGAAAAAAGCAGGAAGGTAAATTCCCAAAAACCCGATCCTAATCAATATTAAAAAATTTATTTTAATATTAAAAAATGATACAGGAAGAGAGCTCCATGTAATAAAATATTACAGAGCAAATATATATTAAAAAAGGATTAATTCAAAGATGTTGAATGGCCATTTCGATATGAAGATCCCCACGGGGGACGACACATCACCTCAGCAACAGAAAAATCCTTTCAGAAACTGGAGAAAAATTAGTCTACTTTTCCTTAATTAAACAATTAATTAAACAATATATATATTATATTAATATATATATATATATATATTAATTAAACAATATATATATATATATTAAACAATATATATATATAAAACAATTAAACAATAATATATATATATATATATTAATTAAATTAAATATATATATATATATATATATATATATATATATTGTTTAATTACTTAGTTTTGGGGCATAATAAGATTAGACCAGTGGACATTTGTATTAGAAAGTGTTCAATACAATTATAGTGTAGAACTTTAAATATTTTCCATTTGTAAACGAGTTATAACGCGACGTAGGTTTCTACCATGAGTGGTGTCTTCAGGCGATTTACAATAACTGATTTTACCATTTACCGTGTTCTTTAGGTCTCTCAAGTAATGGTTGTTGTTGTTTTGAGCGCTCACGTACCAGGGAATTTTTGAACGCGTAATATTTAAAACTACATAAAGTAAAACGTTGTAATTTGTAATTTCTTGTAATTTTAAAAATTGCGCGTTCAAAAATTCCCTGCCACGTGAGCACTTAAAAAAAACAACCGTGACCTGAACGTTTTATATAAAAAAAGTTAAAAATGAGTTATTGCGAATCGCCTGAAGACACCACTCATGGTAGAAACCTAGGTCGCGTAATAACTCGTTTACAAATGATTAAATATATATATATATATATATATATATATATATATATATATATATATTGTTTAATTACATAGTTTTTGGTCATAATAACATTAGACTAGTGTACATTTGTAATAAAGTGTTCAATACAATTATATTGTAGATCTCTTGAATATTTTCCATTTGTAAACGAGTTATTACGCGAACTAGGTTTCTATAGAACAGTAGTATGCAACTCAGACCAGACACCTACTTCATCCTTAATTTCTTCCAGTCAATCGCCTCTGGGTTTAAATTTATCCAGAGGGTTACCAACAAAATTGAGATTAACCTTCGCATTGATTACATGCCGGTTTGTATTGACATCGGTATCCAATGTTATATATATACAAAAATACAAGAAAAAAAGGTGCAAAATCTGATTATATATATATATATATATATATATATATATATATATATATATATATATATATATGAAACCAGCAGTATAGCCCGACATTGCTCGGGTGTAATGAAAGCATTAAAATTAATCCATGGTCCTGGAGCTCAGACTCTTTGGACATTGGCACGAAAGACTAAAAGGCAATAGTTGTTTCCAGTTAAAGCGAAACCGTAGACTGAAAGAAAAATGAATGGATGTAAGTCAAATTTTGATTTCCTGCTATCGATATCAAATAAGTTTTTTCGGCGTAAACTGAAATTTGAAGGCTAAATAAGTCCTCTGAGTAAATGGCATCATGCCTGAGATTAGAACTACAATTATACCTACTTAGAGCCAAACCCGAAGTAAAAACTAAAATAAAAGGACCGAAAAAATACAGACATACTGGCAGATAAATAGACACACAAACAAACAACTTGCCTTATATATATATATATTATCGATTTTCTGCAGTATTGTAAGAACTTCAACATTGGAACTTCTGAGTATTGTTTCTTATGTCTTTTTCTATGAGTGTATCAAATTTGATTAAGATCGGACCCTTCCTTCTATAACCCGATTTTTTTCGATTATCGATTTTCGATATTTATCGGCGGTACCTCGGCACAAAACCTAGCTAAGAACACTCTCAAACGCTTACAGTACAACTGTGTAAATTTTAAAGAAAATCGGTTCAGCCGTTTCGGAGTCTATAGGTAACGGTCACACACACACATAGACACACACACACATAGACACACACACACATACCCCCCCCACACACACACACAAAGTTCCATTTTTAAATAAGTTTGGATAATAATGTTTCACTTGTTCTGCTGATTCAAACAAGAAAAGATTTGAATTACCAGTGATCCAGAATGAGGTATCATCACCAGTAATCAGCTCAAAACTGAATGTGAGTGTCGAATAGCTGAACGGGGTCGAATGTCATTCGCTTTTAAGTCTTAATAATTATTATTATGTCATTTTTCATTTTAAATTGTTTTCTACTATGGTCACACTATCTACTAAGTCTGCAGGAAGACTTAATGTAGGTAGTAGTGTGTTGTTATGACTTCATTTCATGTTTTTTCATATCTCTCTAACATCCCTAGCGTTACATAGACAAAGTTATCCTTAGTGTGTGGTCTGTACTTAACAAGACAATCTTTTTTGTATAGTTCTTAAGCTGGGGTTTCTAGGATTCTTTCAATGTATTTTTTTGTTCCATTTTTATCATTCCAAGTGCACCAACTTTAACTGGCACGGTTCTTGTTTTCAATTTCTACATTTTTTTCTATTTCAATTTCCAGGTCTTTATATTTTGACAGTTTTTCGAATTCCTTGGCTGCTATGTTACAATCTGCTGGACAAGCAATATCAATCAATAAGCAAGTTTTTTTCTTTTTGGTTTTTAACAATAATGTCCGGCCTATTTGCTTCGGTTTTTCTGTCTGTATAGATGGTTTAATCGTTTAAGTGACATCTTCTATTTCTGTAACTGGAGCTGGGTGATGTTCATACCACTGTTTGTTTACATATTTTCCATAGTATTTGCACATTGTCCAGTGTAAATATTACTCCACTCTATCGTGACGATATTTATATTCATTTGGGGCAAGTACAGCACATTAGAGATTAGATGGTCTATTGTTTCTTGGTAATTATCACAGAACCTGCATTTTCGATCCACATTATTATGTATAATATTTGCCTGAAAGTTCTTAGTGAAAAGACTTTGGTCTTGCGCTGCAAGAATAAAGCCTTCAGCCTCAGACTTTAATCCAGATGCACGTAACCATCGATAAGTATTAACTTTATCAACATTTATTTGCACGTTCTGGATATTGGGCATGCATAGGTTTGTCTTGCCAGCGTTGTTTCATCTGTTCAAGAGCTTTATCCTTTCTTTTTCATATTTTTTACCGCAATAGTTGGTTCGTGGCTTCTGTTTTGCTTTTCTACAGAATCTACTAAATGGTTTGGTTTGGTTGTTTTGTTTTTATGGCATATCAACCTCGGCGGGTCATTTATTGCCAAGTAAATTTTATTTATTTATTGCTGGTAATACCCTTTTCTTTCAACCATTTATTGCTGTTGTTTTTTTTTTATAAGTTTTGTGTCTAGTAATACTTTTTCTTTTCGAGTATCAAAATTAACTGGGATTTGTTTTTTTAAGGGTAGGGTTCCCAAGTCCTACCCTGTTATTTAACCCATACCTA
Organism: Ascarosepion bandense; assembly: GCA_037127315.1. NCBI lineage: Eukaryota > Metazoa > Mollusca > Cephalopoda > Sepiida > Sepiidae > Ascarosepion > Ascarosepion bandense. Next base: position 1,296,742 of record JBBBDQ010001880.1, read on the forward strand.
GCGGGAAGAGACGGATTAATACCTTTCCCAAGGCTACCAGCGCTTAAGTGAATGCAGAGTATTCAACTGGAATTCGAACTCGGCTCACCGATTTCTCTTACCGAGCCGATATCCACTGCACCACAACGCACATCCGTCACTAAACGCTAACCTCACCTGGTTTTCCCAAGCGGTCACCCATTTAAATACTGACTAGGCTCAAGGTTGCTTAACTTCGGTGATCGAGCGAAAACCGTGATATGGCCGTAAGCCTCTACTAAATGTAAATCTTGTTTGTATTTACTGCCTTCTTTAATTTTTCTTTCTGTTTTCATTAAAATTATAATTATTATTATTAATATTTAGTATGCTTCTGTTAGTGTTATTAATATTCGTGTTTTCGTTTTACAATCTCTAGATGGCGTAACAACCTATAAGTATACAAATTTAAATTGGGAAACCGAATCACTTTTAGCTTCGATCGCATATTCGCAGAGAAAGTTAAGACTGAGAGACGTATAACGTTCGACTCTGTTCAGCTATTCGACGATCCGTATTCCCATTCCGTCAACTGTCTCATTTTGAATCACTGGTAATTCAAATCTTTTCTTGCCTGAATCAGCAGAACGACTGAAACATTATCCGATTTCCTCTATCAAACAAACACGAGTCGGTCAGGTGGTGTAATTGAGGAGAGTGTTGATCTCATCCGAGAAGGCTTATGATCTCACCCACAGGAATTCGTCTTCGATTCGAAGAACCTTAATCGATTGATACTGACACCGGCTGAAAGTAATGCAAATATTATTAGTGAATAAAGCTGGCCGGGAGTATCTAACCTACCGGGGGACTTGTATTTCAGATTGCTTGAACCTGAGACAGTTATTATATTCTTAATGACCTAACAAGTGAAAATGAATCTTTCGTTGATTCATTTTTTTTGAATTTTTCAAGAGGGAAACTAAGAATTGGAGACAGAAACGAAAGCAACTCCGAAAATTTAGATATAGAAAGTTTTTTTAACTGGTGATGGTATAGTGGGTTATCCGTTCTAGTGAAGAGTAGTTGTGTGCTGAAATAAGATTAACTGAATTTGGGCTCGTAATTAGACAGCCCACTATCAGTTATAAAAGGGGTTATAAAACAAGAAAATCAAATTGAGTTTTGCATTGCGGATTATAGTGGGTTATCCGTTCTAGTGAAATGTAGTTGAATGGTGAAATCAGATTAACTGAATTTGGCCTCGTTATTAGACAGCCCACTATAAGTTATAAAAAGGGGTTATAAAACAAGAAAATCAAATTGAGTATAGAAACAACTTTTATATATACACAGATATCAATTAAGTTTTTTTTTTTTACAAATAAAGTAATGTCATTTGGATGAGTTCAAAGGACGTTAAAATGTTCCTAGCAATAAATGCTGAAAAGAGAGTTTGTGCGTAAGTATGTAGGATTGTTTGTCAGTTGGGAATGTCTCTGATGTCACCGCTCCGTAGATCGGGTAAGTAGCTCAGGGGACAGCGAATAATAAGGTGAGAGGGAAAGGTGAGGCGAGCATAGTGGATCGCTTGACAAGGGTCAAGGGACGTGCTAATCACGTTCGTACTTTCTCAACTCTAGCGATGCTTTTTAAGTCGGCTTTTTATTTCATTTTTGTGGGTCCCAGCAAGTCGTTTGGGAATTCCCACCCGTATTTAATTCTGGACTTCCTCATTGGATGATAAATAATTCCAGGCTTCCCATTGGATGATAAATAAAATTCGCCTAGGCTCGCGAATAGGAATTTGATATTTATTAATTTACTTGGTTTTCTGCCGGAACATATGCGGGGAGCCGGGTGTGCAAAGACCAGTTTTGGTCATTTGCTTTCTGGACGTCAGAGGGCAAACATCCGGTCCCACGCTTTGCTCGGTATCACAACAATGGAAAATGTGACAACGAAACTCAAACGGTACCTTCTAAAAAACAAATCTAGATTATTTTTTATAATCGTTACATGTTTCAAAGCAATAAAGTCACTACAAAGCAAGTTTCTCTGTGAAAAAAAAAAATTAAGGGGAAAGAACAATAAAAGAACGGGAATTAAGACGAGAGAAGATAACGACTGACATTGCATTCACATTTTTGAAGATTAAAGTTGGCTGGGAATCCAGACGCGAAACGATAGAAGTACGGCGTTTTTTAATCCTTTTATCCCAGAGCAAGGCAATAAAGCCACTAAGAAGCAATGGTTGACTGAGATTTAAAGAATATGATCAAAATATTTTATTAAGAAGATAATGCAATAAAAACAGGAATTAAGAATACAGTCGATTTTAATTTTTGTAGATTGAAAAGAAAAATTAATTCATTGTTAGATTTGTTTGTTTAATGGCATGTTAACACATCTATGGGTCATTTAATTCCGAAATATAATTTTCTTGAACGTTTGCAGTAATAGAATATATGTTATTCTGCTTTCACAATTGAATACATGGGAGACGATACTCAGCTTTTGTGCAGATATTGTTTATTTAACAACATATCAACACCTTATGAACAAGTTAATACCAAAATTTAAGTATTAGAGAGTTTTGAAGTAATCAAAATATGATATGTTTTTCTTTCACAATTAAATACATGGTAGATGATACTTAACTATATTTCTGAGATGAGGTAGTATTTACAGTATTTACATTATTCGGACTATTGTCCTTATCTTTGTTGCCATTTGTACGACGTTTAATAATAGATCATTCTATTTGTCTATATTTCTGAGATGAGGTACTATTTACAGTATTTACATTATTCGGACTATTGTCCTTATCTTTGTTGCCATTTGTATGACGTTTAATAATAGATCATTCTATTTGTCTATATTTCTGAGATGAGGTAGTATTTACAGTATTTACATTATTCGGACTATTGTCCTCATCTTTGTTGCCATTTGTACGACGTTTAATAATAGATCATTCTATTTGTCTATATTTCTGAGATGAGGTAGTATTTACAGTATTTACATTATTCGGACTATTGTCCTCATCTTTGTTGCCATTTGTATGACGTTTAATAATAGATCATTCTATTTGTCTATATTTCTGAGATGAGGTAGTATTTACAGTATTTACATTATTCGGACTATTGTCCTCATCTTGGTTGCCATTTGTACGACGTTTAATAATAGATCATTCTATTTGTCTATATTTCTGTGATGAGGTAGTATTTACAGTATTTACATTATTCGGACTATTGTCCTCATCTTGGTTGCCATTTGTACGACGTTTAATAATAGATCATTCTATTTGTCTATATTTCTGTGATGAGGTAGTATTTACAGTATTTACATTATTCGGACTATTGTCCTCATCTTGGTTGCCATTTGTACGACGTTTAATAATAGATCATTCTATTTGTCTATATTTCTGTGATGAGGTAGTATTTACATTATTTTCATTATTCGGACTATTGTCCTCATCTTTGTTGCCATTTGTGCGACGTTTAATAATAGATCATTCTATTTGTCTATGTTTCTGAGATGAGGTAATATTTACAGTATCTACATTATTAAGACTATATTAATACTAGCAGTATTACCAGGCTTTGCTCGGGTGTAATGAAAGCATTAAAACTAATCCATGGTCCTGGAGCTCAGACTTTTTGGACGTCGGCACGAAAGACTAAAAAGCAATTGTTGTTTCCAGTTAAAGCGAAACCGTAGACTGAAAGAAAAATGAATGGATGTAAGTCAAATTTTCATTTCTTGATATCGATATCAAATACGTTTTTTCGTCGTAAACTGAATTTTGAAGGCTAAAAAAGTCCTCTGAGTAAATAGTATCATAGCTGTGACTAAGAACTACAATTATACCTACTCAGAGCCAAACCCGAAGCAAAAACTAAAATAAAAGAGCTGAAAAAAATAGATACATACAGGCATAAAAACAGACACACACGCAAACATCTTGCCTTTTATATATATATATTATCGATTTTCTGCACTATTGTAAGAACTGCAACCTTGAAACTTCTGATTATCGTTTCTTATGTCTATGAGTGTATCAAATTTGATTAAAATCGGATCACTCCTTCTATAACCCGATTTATTCGATTATCGATTTTCGATATTTATCGGGGGTACCTCGAAACAAAACCTAGCTAAGAACACTCGCAAAGGCTTTTAGTACAACTGTGTAAATTTTCAAGAAAATCAGTTCAGCCGTTTCTGAGTCTATAGGTAACGCACACACACACATAGACGCACACACACACACACACACACGTACACATACACAGACAAAGTTCCATTTATAAATAAGTTTAGATTTTGTTGAATTTACATTTTGGAATACATTTTGATTTAAGATATTTTTGTTCATTACGTAACACACGCTTGGACGATCATGTCTCAAAAAACACATGACTAACTGGGCAGAAGTTTTTTCACGCTGTAGCTTGCCATTACTTTCTGCGGTAGACTGATTAGCAACCAAGACTACAGCACGCAGTTTTTCCAGTTATTTAACCCATATCTAGAAGGAAACAACTGATTAATACCTTTCCCAAGGGTATGTGCGCGTAAGCGACTGAAACAAATTCAAGTGGAATTCGAACTCAGCCCTCCGATGTCTCGTTCCTAATTTATATCCATTGCACTACAGCATACATCCAACCGAATTGTAAAAGACGTGAAAAATTGTATGGCTTCAAATAAATATATTTTGATTTTAAATGTATCAATTTTAGATAAAGTTTATTCTTGGTCATTTCACTATAAATACGTATTTTTATATATTCATTGCGTTTTATTTTTGATGGGCAGGTTAACTACCAATCGCCCTCTTCTTTCGTTTTGGAATTTTCATTTTATTGTTCTTTCTTCTCACTGAAATCTTATTATTCTCTTTCACTGCAAGTAACCCCTTGTACATTAGTGGTATTATCACATTGCTAGGGGTGAAATGATTAAAACATATGAAGAAAAAATATTTTCTATCCAGCACCGTGAGACAAAATTTCTTCTTCTTCTTCTTCTTCTTCTTCTTCGTCTTCTTCTTCTTCGTCTTCTTCTTCTTCTTCTTCGTCTTCTTCTTCTTCGTCTTCTTCTTCTTCTTCTTCTTCTTCTTCTTCTTCGTCTTCGTCTTCGTCTTCTTCGTCTTCTTTTTATTCTTCTTCTTCTTCTTCGTTTTCTTTTTCTTCTTCTTCCTCTTCCTCTTCGGCTTCTTCTTCTTCTTCTTCTTCTTCTTCCTCTTCTTCTTCTTCTTCCTCCTCTTCTTCCTCTTCTTCTTCTTCTTCTTCTTCTACCTCTTCCTCTTCGTCTTCTTCTTCTTCCTCTTTTTCTTCTTCTTCTTCTTCCTCTTCTTCTTCTTCTTCCTCTTCTTCCTCTTCTTCTTCTTCTTCCTCTTCCTCTTCGTTCTTCTTCTTCTTCTTCTTCTTCTTCTTCCTTCTTCTTCTTCTTCTTCTTCTTCTTCTTCTTCTTCTTCTTCTTCTTCTTCTTCTTCTTCTTCTTCTTCTTCTTCTTCTTCTTCTTCTTCTTCTTCTTCTTCTTCTTCGTCTTCTTCTTCTTCTTCTTCTTCTTCCTCTTCTTCCTCTTCTTCTTCTTCTTCCTCTTCTTCCTCTTCTTCTTCGTCTTTCATCGTTATAGTTATAAGGGGCGTCAGAGAATGGGTAAGAACAGAATGAAAATACCGATGTGAGGAGAGTAGAATGGACAGAGAAATGAAAAGGAAGGAGAGGATGTGAGTCAACGAGATAGGACATGGCAACTGACCTTACATTTAAATTCTTGGAGATTGTAGCAGTTGGGTAAGCAAAGTATTTGAAAAGAAATTACACAGGCGGGAAGTGCGAGAAAAGAAGCTGCTGGAGTGGAAATTGCGTTAACATTTTATTGGTTTCACTTTAAAATGATGGGACCTTTGTTGCTAGTCTATTAGCTCGAATAAATTCATACATAGGTTGCACGAGTGAGCAGACTTCATCGGAGCAGAGGCCATGGAAATATTTGTAGAAGAGATACAGGGAAGCCACATCACGCCGGTGAGAAAGTGACTGCATCTGAGCTGCTAAGTTGGAATCGATCACATTACAGATTCTTCGCTGGATTTTGTCAAGGATCCCGAGGTGGATAGCAGAAGCACCCGACCAGATATGACAGCTGTATTCAATACACGGGCGGATGGTAGATTTATATGTGCAGGATGGATTTATACGGGAAAAAAAATTGCTGGCCCTACACAGTGGACTGACCTTCTTGGCAGCGGATTTAGCAATGGATTCGATATAGTCATTCCACTTGAGGTCTGCTGAGAGAATTACCCCGAGGAGGCGCAGTGTTTTGCTTTCAGGAAAGCTAGCCTGATCTATGCAATTGTGGAGTAGGAGCAGTTGTCTGTGATGGTTAACAGATAGCAGCTTCATTTTGGAAGCATTAAAATTTATGAGCCATTTCTTAACCCAGCCCACCACAGATTGGAGGTTTCTTTCAAGCTAATTTGGTTCTGTAGACTATCAACCAGCCTACCACAGATAAAATGGTAACTTACTGCTGGAAAATATTCCACCTCGTGAGTTATGTTTCTTGATAGATAGAATCACCCAAACGAGTATCGTCTATGGCATTTAAGTAAATGACTGTCATAAGTATTAGGCGACACAGAAGATTCGTTTCCACCGTAGATATTACTGGTTCGAATAAGAGATTCTTCTTCTATGTGACCTGTCCTTTCAGGACGTAGGCGATCATGGCCTTCCACATCTCCCTGTCCCTGGTGGCTCTTAACAAGCTTTCTCCTGTTACACCACCCAAACCCCGCTCTGCCATCCACTAGCTCAAGTTCATAAATCTAGAATTTAAATGAATAGAAACTAGCATGGACACAAAATGAGGGATCAGTTTATATATTGATTATAATCTAGAATTGATCCCCCATTTTATAACCACATTATTTCTTATCAACAGCTAGCATATATATTTTTCTTCTATGTGCCCTGTCCTTAAAAGACGTAGGCGATCAAGGTCTTCCACATCTCCCTATCCCTGGTGGCTCTTAGCAAACTTTCTCCTGTTACACCACCCAAACCCCGCTCTGCCATCCACTAGCTCAAGTTCATAAATCTAGAATATAAATGAATAGAAACTAGCATGGACACAAAATGAGGGATCAATTTATATATTGATTATAATCTAGAATTGATCCCCCATTTGATAACCACATTATTTCTTATCAACAGCTAGCATATATATATTATATGTGCCCTGTTCTTTAAAGACGTAGGCGATCATGCCTTTCCATTTCTCCCTATCACTGGTGGCTCTTAGCGCGCTTTCTCCTACTACACCACCCAAACCCCGCTCTGCTATCCACCTACTCAGGCCCTTAAAATATGTTATCCGCTGTTTTCCTCTGTCTTTTTTTATCCTCTATCTGGCATATCAGTATCAGGTTCTTCAAGTCCTCTTTCCTCATTGCATGTCCCAGGAACTTCAGTTGTCTCTTCCTGATCAATAAATGATAATAAAAAATAACAATATATTGTAATAAAAGTTATCCTCGTAGACTTAGTAACATCATTTATCGATTTTTATTTCCGTCTTCTTCTTCTTCTTCTTGTGCCGTGTTCCGTCAGGGCGTAAGCAATCATGTACCTCCCATTGGCTCTGTCCTTTGTAACCCTCAATATTTTTTCTCTTGCTATCTCCTCCGCCATCCCGATCTGCCATCCATTTGATCAAACCTAACAAGTATGTCTTGTGCTGCTTTTTCTTGTCTCTCCTTTCCTTTATCCGACCTGCGAGTATTAAAATCTCCAGACCCTCCTTCATCATTTCATCTGCATCCTTTGCAACACATGTACTCCGTCCATGGTATCCTCAGCATCCTTCTGTAAAACCACATTTTTACTGCCCCCAAGCCTTTCCTTCATTCTTGATTAGATCGTCCAACATTCACTTCCATACAGAAAGACAGATATCACATCGCCATTTTTTATTTCCTTACTACGTCGAAAATATTCGACTCTCGACTTTTGTTAAAGAAATAGATTTCCAAATATGTCTGATATTTGGTTATTTGTTATGGGGGAGTGGTTTATTTGGGGTTTTTTGGGTTTTTTTTTGTATTTATATCTATTTTAAAGGGCTTCTCGGTCGGCCTTGATTTTTTTATTACATCTTTATGTATATTGTTTGTAGACGCTTCTTGCTACTGAGTCCTAGAATGTCAAATTAGCCTGAGAAGGTCGCGGTTAGCGTGACCCAGACATGTCCTTTTACAGATATATTTGGTTGGACCCCACCCTAAGAACTAAGAAGAGTATGTCACTGATTTACCAAGGAACATGACCTTTAAAAAAAGATAAAGAATTCGACATATTTACGGAAAGTTCCGGAGTTTTACGAAATGTAATTAACAATAGACATATTTAATTTATTTGTTTGAACATCATTTTTTATCGATACACGCACTTTAGTAAATATTCTGTTTTTAATTAAACAGTATATATATATATATATATATATATATATATATATACTGTTTAATTAATATATATATCGTTTATTCAGTAATCAATTTGAACACTCTCGGCTACTGGCGTGTGTTTACATTGTGTAAAAGACGCTAAAGTCCGCCTTCTTTCACCGAGCGCCCATAGATCAGAGGTAGAATCGCCGACTGATGTCAATTCGGTCGGGTTTCAATCTCGGCTAGAAGCAATCGCATATCTAACCGTATTGATGAGCTGTGATAACTCGAAACCGATCTGTCTGCGGATGATTATATATATATATATATATATATATATATATAATAACATATTACATTGCATTTGACTAGATGGTTTTGTTGTCATTTCGCGCTATCCCGCGGTGTGACGTCATAAAACCGCATCGCAAACTTAAGAACTGCGTTTATTATTTTTGGTAACTATTGCCGTTGCCAAGCGGAGTTTTATGTCAACACAAAATAAAATCGTCGGTGATGGTGGATTTTATAATATTTCAGTTTAAACAACCTCTCTGAAGATGGCTCATGTGAGCCGAAAGCTTAGAAGAAAGTCAATAAATAATTATCCAAATGTTGGAGAATTTTTGTCTTTATTTTCAACTGAAATTAAAGCAAAAATACGACCTTTAGAACGGCTCATGATTAAACATAATAGACATTCATTGTCTCTTATATTTAATAGCATATGTTTAGAAAATTACTTGCTGCCTCGATATACTCAATATATATATATATTGAGAGGAAAACTCAACACATGGACGGTTATAAATCATAATTTATTTCAACGATGTAAATGTGCTTGCATTATCACTTTCAGGCCGTTGACAAAAAAAAATATATTTTTATTTTTCAACTGCCAAAAATAGAAAATGTAACAAAATTCAAATTCTTGAAATAAACCCGGATTTTTAACCGTTTATGTGTTGAGTTTTCCTCTCAATATTTTGTAATCCTATAAATAATATCAATCGAGCTCTCTATTTTTATGTAACGTGTATTAAATTATATTAACTGGTTCAAACCTTTTACATTCTCCAATATATATATATATATATATATATATATATATATATATATATATATATATTTGTGAAATGTCCTATCAGAGCGTAGTTTATCAACGATCAAAACAACTTTGTGATGCAATATATTTTCCTTGGCATTCTTTTTCTGTCTCAAGTTTCCTTTTGATAAATTTCTTAAAAGTTACCCCACCTCGAAATCCATTCGCACCCATGAATTCAGGGAGGTTTATATAGAGACAAGTGTTCAAATACATATATATATATATATATATATATATATATATGTATGTATGTATGTAATCGAATAAATGCTATTAGATAACATCCTCACGAGCAATCTGACCTTTGACCACAGTCGTACAAAATGCACATCCCGAGTCTATTTTTATCCAATGTTTTTAAAAAACCGCTCCCAATTCTATGCAATGAGAATATGTCTTTTGCTGTGGAACACGAAGTTGCTAAAAACGAACAGAAATTACGAAAATAAAGTATTAAAAAATAAAAGAAAATACAACATTTTCGTCTTCAGGAATATTTCTGCTGAGAGAAAAGGGATATCTGACAAATGATCCAAGAATTAACATTATGAAGGACTTGCAATGGATTTACTTTAAATTTACAATACTCTCTGTCTCTGTATATATATATATATATATATATATATATATATATATATATATATCGAAATGGTCATTCAACATCATTGAATTAATGCTTTTTTAATTTATATTTGCTCTGTAATATTTTATTACATGGAGCTCTCTTCCTGTATCATTTTTTAATATTAAAATAAAATTTTTAATATTTCTTTGGATCTGGTTTTTGGAATTTACCTTCCTGCTATTTTCACTTGGATTAAAGTATCTGAATTAAAAAAAAAAAAATATATATATATATATATATATATATATATATATATATATATATATAGCTAATGTTAAATCTGTCTACAAAATTCCAAGATACGCATTAACCAACTATATTCACTACCCACGCCACTTTCTTAAAAATTCAAACGGACAATTCACAAGACTTATTCCCGTATCACTAACCCCCACCAACATCTCACACACAACTCACCAAATATAACAAAAGAGGCTTTCCATTCCATTCCACACCACCTGAGGAGACATTGTAGTTTCAATGTCGAATATAAAATACAATAATCCTTACACACAGTAAAAAGAACCTTCAGATATTGGAGGCCACGTTTAAATCCGGTCATAACGCATTACATTGCATTTGAATACATAGTTCTGTTGTCATTTCTCGCTATCACGCGGTGTGACGTCATAGAACCACATTGCAAATTTGCAAACTGCGTTTGTTATTTTTGCTAACTATTGCCGTTGCCTAGCGGAGTTTTATGTCAACACAAAATAAAATCGTCGGTGATGGTGGATGTTATTGTATTACCGTCTCAATAACCTCTTTGAAGATGACTCATGTGAGCCGAAAGCTTAGAAGCAAATTAATAAAAAATTATCCAAATGTTGGAGAATTTTGTCTTTATTTTCACCTGAAATTAAAGCCAAAATACGACGTTTAGAACGGCTCATGATTAAACATAATAGACATTCATTGTCTCTTATATTTAACAGTATATGTTTAGAATATATATATATGTGCATATCATGATGGTAGTCCGTGAACAAAGATGGTAATCCAAAATGATATATTTTAAATAAAATATTAAGAGATAGCTATGTATAAAGACCGCGATAGATTTTATACCGAGTGAGTTAATTAAGTGCCATATGTGATACACGTTTTGGGCGATCATGTCTCGAAAGAGACATACCGAGTAATATGTTACAAATAAAGGAAAACTCTACACATGATTTAAAGTGGTTACAAACTAAGAATGAATTCGACGGCCAAATACACCGATCTCTTAAGATCAGGATTTCATTAAATTGATGGTTATATTCGTCTATCGAAATAAATTATAATTTACAAACAACTTTAGATGACGTGTTGAGATTTCATACACATATATATATATATATATATATATATATATATATATATATTAAAAAAGGATTAATTCAATGATGTTGAATGACGATTTCGATATGAAGATCCCCACGGGGGATAACACATCACCTCAGCAACAGAAAAATCCTTTCAGAAACTGGAGAAAAATCAGTCTACTTTTCCTTTTTAAATAGATTTGCAAAGAAACTAAAAAAGAAAATAAAAAGAAAAAGAAAGAAAGAAAAAGATAAAACAAAATAAAATAAAATAAATAAGAAAAGAAAAAATTGACATCGTCTGGGTTCGCAAAAAAAAAAGAAAAGAGTAAAATTGTAACTTAAAAATTAACAGACGGCCGTGTTGAATTGATGTAAGGTTAAGCAACACGGAAAAAAGGTGGGAGATAAGAGAGATACAGGAAGGAAGGGAGGGAAAAAGAAAAGAAAAGAAAGAAAATTTTTTTTATATATTACAGACGCTGGAAACACACACACACACACACACACACACACATATATATATATATATATATATATATATGTGTGTGTGTGTGTGTGTGTGTATATATTACGTTGACAAACTTTCCGCACACAAACACACACGTATACGATCTAGATTTACTGCCCAATTTACACTGAGATGGACAAGCGTTTCTTCACAAACACACGCATAAACTATTACGCATATTACCATCCAAATTATTTATTCTAAATATTTAAATAATTATCTATTGCTTTAATGCACGTGACACATATCTAAGCAATAAGAACGAATGCTGAATCATAACACAAAAAATCTACTGTGTCTCTATTTTTCGTTTCTCTCTCAATCACTGACGAAGCTTTAATAAAATTGAAACATGTTAGATTGATAAACGTTTCGTATTTGACTAGCAGTATAGCCCGGCGTTGCTCGGGTGTAATGAAAGATTTAAAACTAATCCATAGCCCTGGAACCCAGACTCTTTGGACGTTGGCACGAAAGACTAAAAAGCAATAGTTGTTTCCAGTTAATGCGAAACCGTAGACTGAAAGAAAAATGGATGTAAGTCAAATTTTGATTTCCTAGTATCGATATCAAATAAGTATTTTTCGTGGTAAACTGAATTTTGAAGGCTAAATAAGTCCTCTGAGTAAATGGTATCCTGGCTGAGACTAAGAACTACAATTATACCTACTTAGAGCAAAAACCCGAAGCAAAAACTAAAATAAAAGACTGAAAAAAATACAGACATACAGGCAGATAAACAGATAGACACACAAACATCTTACCTTTTATATATATATATTATCGATTTTCTGCACTATTGTAAGAACTGCAACCTTGAAACTTCTGAATATCGTTTCTAATGTCTTTGTCTATGAGTGTATCAAATTTGATTAAAATCGGACCATTCCTTCTATGACCCGATTTTTTCGATTATCGATTTTCTATATTTATCGGGGGTACCTCGACACAAAACATAGCTAAGAACACTCGCAGACGCTTATAGTACAACTGTGTAAATTTTCAAGAAAATTGGTTCAGCCGTTTCGGAATCTATAGGTAACGGACACACACACACACAGAGACACATACACACACACAAAGTTCCATTTATAAATAAGTTTAGATAAAGAACATATTTCTTTCTTCTTTTCTCCATATCTCATTCTCTGATGAAGTTTTAATAAAAGTTAAACATGTTAGATTGATAAACGTTTCCTATTTGTTCATTCATTATTTTATCACCTTTTAAGATACTGATCCATGTATTAAAATCATATATATATATATGCATTGAGAAATTCGTTACAAAATGGCTTAAAACTGACATATTTTTAATTTATTTGTTGTTTAACATTATTTTTAATGAATACCCATATTTGGATAATTATTCTGTTTTTTTTTTTTCTTTATGTATAATTAAACTAGATTCAAAAAATTTCATTTTTTCGGTATTTTACCGGTAGAAAAGCATTTTAGGCAAGAAGATTTTTTTCATTAAGTGCTTGATAAGCATAGTACGTTAATAGAATTAATGTGAATAAATTTTGTTACTTAGCTGAGCAGTATTATTTCTGATAGACCGACTTCGAAGTTTTGTAAAGATTATTGTTATGATTTTCAGGGTTATTTGATTTTTCCCTGGAGCGACATGACTGACTGGGCAGAAGTTTATCCCGCAGTAAGTTGTCATTACTTTCTGCGGTAGAGTGGTCGCCAGCCAAGGCTATAGAGCAGAAATCTGTCCCATTATTTAACCCATAACTGGAGTGAAGAGACGGATTAATACATTTCTCATGGAAAGTGAATGCAACGAATTCATCTGGAATTCGAACTCGGTTCTCCGATTTCTCTTTCCGATCCGATATCAACCGCATTACAACGCACATCCCAATTATCTGAGGAGTCAGCTATAGAAAATTTCACTAAGAAACAAATGAAAAGGACTGGCTACGACTTTAATGTTGAAAGGAGGGTAAAAAATAAAAAAAATAAAAAATAAAAAACGATTGAAAACTTACCAAAAGGATTTTCTTTAATGTCTGTGTGTGTGTGCGTGTGTGTAAGTGCGTGCGTGCGTGTGTGTGTGTGTGTGTATGCGCGCGCGTGTGTGTGTGCGCGCGTGTGTGTGTGTGTGCGCGTGGTGTGTGCGCGCGCGTGTGTGTGTGTGTGTGTGTGTGGTGTGTGTGTGTGCGCGCGTGTGTGTGTGTGTGCTCGTGTGCGCGTGTGTGTGTATGCGTGTGTGTGTGTGCGTGTGTGTGTGTGTGCTCGTGTGCGCGCGTGTGTGTGTGTGTGTGTGTGTGTGTGTGTGTGTGTGTGTGTGTGCCTTCGGAGGTCTCAGTCAAGAGATTGTACTCGTGTTGGCACATGAAAAACCATTTGCCGACAGTCGTTGACATCATTCAGTTTTCTGACTAGTTTTATTTATTATCGTGTCACGACACTTTCACAAATTGAGATTGACTGATACACTAATAGTGACTAATATATTTCAGTCTACAATTTTCGAAGACAAGAAAATTCTTAGAGCTCACACATCTTTGAGTCACGCGATTGAGATTAACAAAATTTCCCTCGCGTCACTTTCAATCATTGCCCGTGACATCCACCTGAATAGTTCGAGCCAGTAACAAACAGAATTCCAAAGGAATATTTTTCCCTTGACACCGCCACTATTTTACCTACTCCTCAGCTTATTTTTATGATTTTAAAATGATGTTTAGAAATGTCATAAAACCTTAATATATCAAAGTGAATTCATACGTTATTGTAATTCTTATGAATTTGAAAGCAAAAGTTAAGTATTATTTATTTATTAGATTAGATTTTGTTGTGATAAATGGTTTAATTAGTTAAACTCAAGACTCATTGGAGAATATAAATCATTTTTTTTAAAAATTTGGCCTCTGTTTCCAAAAATCTGCTCCGAACAGTAAAATAGAAAACGCAATAAAACACCGATATTATTTAATTTGTTAAACTTTTAATGGCTTTCACCCAGGAATAGTAACCGTCAATAAAAGTTACACCACTACTACCCATGGATGTGCGTTGTGGTGCATTGTCTATCGGCTCGGAAAGAGAATCGGGGAGCCGAGTTCGAATTCCAGTTGAATTCATTGCATTCACTTAAGCGCAAATACCCGTGGGAAAGGTATTAATCCGTCTCTTCCCTCCAGTTATGGGTTAAATAACAGGACAGATTGGGTTCTATAGCCTTGGTTGGCAACCAGTCTAACGTAGAAAGCAATAGCAACCTACTGTGGGATAATCTTCTGCCCAGTCAGGCATATCTCTTTCGAGACATGATCGCTCAAGCGTGTTTCACGTATGGCACTTAAACTGACTGTTATTTACATCACTTGAGGAATACCAACATAAAATAATAACATTTTCAAAGAATTGTTTTTATTATTATTATGATTATTATGATTATTATGTCATTTTTCATCATATTTCGATTTCTGCTATGGTCGCACTACCTACCAAGTCTGCGGGAAGACCTAAGGCAGGCCGTGGCATGTTGATATGGCTCCATTTAATGTTTTTTCTATCTTCCCCATCATCCCTAGCGTTACATAGATAAAGTTCTCCTTAGTGTGTGGGCTGTACTTAATAAGACATTTTTTGTATATCTCTTAAGCTGGGATTTCCAGGGATTCTGTCAATGTTTTGTTTTGTTCCATTTTGTATCATTCCAAGTGAACCTACTATCACTGGCACGATTCTTGTTTTCAATTTCCACATTTTTTTTCTTTCAACTTCCAGGTTTTTATATTTTGACAGTTTTTCGAATTCCTTGGTTGTTATGTTACAATCCGCTGGACAAGCCATATCGATTAATAAACAAGTTTTTACTTTTTGGTTTTTAACAATAATGTCCGGCCTATTTGCTTCAATTCTTCTGTCTGTGTAGATGTTGTAATCCCATAGAATGGTGACATCTTCTATTTCTGTAACCGGTGCTGGGTGATGTTCATACCAGTTTTTGTTTACATATTTTCCATAGTGTTTGCACATTGTCCAATATAAATATTGCCCAACTCTATCGTGGCGATTTTTATATTCATTTCGGGCAAGTACAGAACAGCCTGAGATTAGATGGTCTATTGTTTCTTGGTGTTTATCACAAAACCTGTATTTTGGATCCTTATTATTATGTATAATATTTGCCTGAAAGTTTCTGGTGAAAAGACATTGGTCTTGCGCTGCAAGAATAAAGCCTTCAGTCTCAGACTTTAATCCAGATACACGTAACCATCGATGAGTATTAACTTTATCAACATTGGATTTATTGGCACGTTCTGGATATTGGCCATGCAGAGTTTTGTCTTGCCAGCGTTGTTTCATCTGTTCAAGAGCTTTATCTTTGGCTTTCATTTTCATATTTTTTGCCGCAATAGTTGGTTCTTGGCTTCCGTTTTGCTTTTCTACAGAATCTACTAACTGTAAATCTTGTTTGTATTTACTGCCTTCTTTTATAATTGAATATATTTTCTTTCTTTCTTCATGTTGCCTTACCATGTTGCCGTATCATTCAGTCCTTTGTTGTTTCTATGTATGTTAGTAAGCCAATAGTTGTTGTCTTGTATGACAATTCCAGCTGAATAAGACCTCTTCCACCTCTTCTTTTCTTCTCCTTCTTCTTCTTCTTCTTCTTCTTCTTATTATTATTATTATTATTATTATTATTATTATTAAATAATTTAATAATATATGACGTTTAAAAAATATTTTTAAAATCTTCAAATAATTGATTGCGAGTAGACTTTTGAGTTAAAAATTGATTATATTGCCTATCTAACATTGAAAATTTTAATAAAAATCGTTTTATTATTTATCGATGTTTTTTCAGAGTATATTTTCCTTAATATACTTATATATTATAAGTATAAAATTAGTTATTTTTTATTCCAGCAATTAAAAGTTTATCAAATTAAATTGTATCACAGTTTTGCATTTTTATTTTACTCTTCTGAGAAGATTTTCGGATAAAGATAGCAAATTTAAAATAAAAAAAAAATAGATGATTTATATTCCCAAATGTGTCCTACGTTGAACAAATAAAACAAATGTTAGCCATCAATATAAAATTCATTAAGATTTCATGGATTTACGTGGAGCGGGGTAACAGAGGTAAAAAAAATATTTTTATCAAGATTTTTAAAAAATAATTTCAGAAATAATTTCATTCATTTGTGAATGAGTACTGATAGTTTCATTAAAATCCGACAATTATTTGAATTTTGCAAGAATTTCCAAATTAATGTGTTTGACACCGAAAAAACGTGGGTAATGCAATCATTACGATTCCATTGTAAAACAGTCGTAACTTTTCTTTAGCCGCTAACTCAAATCAAAACAAGTTTTTTTGACAAAATTTCGAAAATGTTAAATTTTTTAAAAAAATAATTAAAGTTACTTTAAAGGCTCCTGTGTCCATTGTAAACAGAAAAGACTGACTGAGTAATGGCCAAGGGAGTAAAAGGGGCCAGAAATTTCGTTATTAGGTCGCGGGATACGACAACAAACTTACCTATTATTACTATATGAGAACGATGTCCAATCTGAAGAAGACGTCTTCTGCCTCCGTAGGGTACTGTAGGAAAGCTCATTTGATGGAGAGCTTCGATTTCTTTTTTTGGTGGGGGGGAGGACTCTCTTCTTCTTTTCATATTGTCTGTTCGGCTTTTTTCGACGAGTGTTGTCCTTTTTTGTTTTTTGTAAACAGCTCTCCCGTCTCCCAATTGGACCGCAACAATTTCTGTTCCCAGCAAGGCGTTTTGACGCTGATCCGTGAATCGATTACGTGAACCTCCACGCCGTCCCTTGCCAGATGCTATCTCTGAGAAAAGATTTGTTATGGTAAACGCATCGAAGTCGGTGCGAGTCACGATATTATCTATGCTCGCCTTATCTTTACGCGAAGAAGAACTCTACGTACCTCGAAACATCCAATCTTCCAATCGGAAGTATTGATGCCAGATGGACTTCATGAAATAATGACTGAAATTAATTAAAAATTAAGATAATGTTAGCAAATTAAAAATCATTTTCTGATATACAAGCAAATTTTCATTGGCTAATGCAAATCCGGAGGGTTTTATCTACCTCCTTATACAAAAAAAAATTTGCATCATTGAGAGTCGGTCTGGTAATAGGTCATTGTACCTGGCAGAACTGATCTGTTATTGCAATACTGGAAATCCGTAACAAAACCAGGATAACATTACATATGACCTCTAACCTTACATTTTGTAAATATATTTCAAGAAAAGAAGAGTCTAACTAATATTACTAGTTTGAATTAAGTAAATACTGATAATAATAAAACAGTTAGAGGAAAATTTTCAAAATTTAATATCATACGACTCCGGTCATTTTTCTGAAGTATAAAGGAAAACTCAAAGCAAAAATTTTGTGATTCTACAGAAGGATGTTGAGAATACCATATTCGAACATGTGAGCAAAGATGACAGTTTGCATAGAATAAATACGAAATAATAAATATTATTAACATAATATCAGAAAGCGACAGCTAAAGTTTCAGGGACACTTAATGAGAAAAGAGTACTTAAAAAAATGTAATACTCACAGGTCGGATAAAGGGAAGGACAGGGGAAAAGAGCGTATGTCATACATGATGGACTTAAGCAAATGAATGGCAGATACATTTACCATCCTCCCGTGTATTGAATACAGCTGCTACATCAGGTCGGGTGCCCCTACTAATCTCCTCGGGGTTCTTGACAAAATCCAACGGAGAATCTGTAATGTGATCGACACCGACATGGCAGGCCTGCTGCAGTCTCTCTCTCTCGCCGGCGTGCTGTGGCTTCCCCGTGTCTCTTCTATAAATACTTTCACGGCTTCTGCTCCGATGAACTTAGATCACTGGTGTCCCCTAGGTACGAATTTGCACGAGATACTAGATTAGCAACTAGGTCCCTCAGTTTTACAGTAAAACCGATAAAATGTAACCGCAATTTCTACTCCAATAGCTTTTCTCGCACTTCCCGACAGTGGAATTCCCTTCCACATGATTGCTTCCTCGACAGCTACAATCTCCAGGAGTTTAAATGTAAGGTCAATAGACACCTCCTAACACACTAACTCGCATCCATTCTCTCAAACACTCTTCCCATCTACCCAACACTCAGCCTTGGTACCCTTGCCAGTCTATCACCTTCCGTCTGACATTTCCTATATCTAACCACTCTTTCTCTTTTATTTCCCCTATGTAACCCCTTGCGCAGTAGTGGCAGTAGAATGCCTTGCGTTGGGTGAAATGATTAAAAAAAAAAAGAGCAGGGTTTGGCAGAAATAACTTGGCACAATATATTAAGAGCAACAAGGAAGAGGAAGATGTGGAGGGATATCATTGTCTCTATCCTGAAGGAACGAGGCACATAAAAAAGAAGTAATTTGACTAATGACATAAAGCAATGTAAATTAAAAAAAAAAGGCAAGATTTAAAAAAATGTATGACTGACTGTTTATCTAATAATAATCCAAGCTAAAATTATTGTTATAACTTTATTATTGAAGATGTTATTAAAATAATTCGCTGAATAATAATATTAGCACCTCTAGATTGAGAAGTTTATATGAATGCGATGAAAACGACCGAGAAGGCCCTCAGTTAGATGAAACGTCAACATTAATACAGACGACATCTGTGCTTTTGTTGACGGCAATGATGTCATAAAAAGTTGCCGGCGTTGATCAGCTCAGTATGAAGCGTTTTAACGTAATATGTGAACAGATAGGCTCAAGGGGCGAAAAACAAGTTCTTCGTCGTCACAGAAAGGGGAAAATAATCGAATCAATTGGCAGCCAGACAAAGATAAAAGAAGATTATAAGATTAAGATTAGCAAATAACGTGCATGTTAAATGGAAGCCCTTTGCCTAGGCGAATAAAAATCCACTGGTAGGCTAACGTAGTTTAACTTTGATTTATCGAGGAAACGGAACAATTCTTCCACTTTGAAATTCTTGGAATTTAAGACGGAAAAGGTTCTTAGAAGCGTTTTGGAAAAATTTGATTTATGAATAAGTAATGGAATAGGTGAGGAGTGAATAAGAGATATGAAAGATCGAACCGGGAACTGAAGTGTTGTTGTTGCTGTTGGGTGGTTGGGGGGGTGTTAACAAAGGAAAGGTATGTCTGGGGCTAGCACGATTTAGGAGAAAGTTCTGAGTATGAAAACAAAGAAGATATAAACAAAGGATGTAAGGGTGAAAAGGCAATGGAGAAAAGAAACAGGTAAAATGACGAAACCAATGAAGACGAAGGATAAAGGAATGTCACGAGAAAGAAGAAAATGAAAATAACGGGAAAAGAGTACGTGAAAGAAAGATAGGTGTTATGGCAAACAAGCACAAAAGGAAAGAAAGAAACATAGCAAAAAGAAAAAGAAAGAAAGAAAGAAAGAAAGGAAGAAAGAAAGAATGATGTGACAAAGATAAGGAAAAGAAAGATAGGTGTAAAAACAAACTAGCAAAAAGAAAAATAAAGACAAAGAAAGAAAGAAAGAAAGAAAAAAGAAAAAACAGAAAAAACAAGCAAAAAGAAAAAGAAAGACAAAGAAAGAAAAAAAGAAAGAAAGAAAGAAAGAAAGAAAGAATAATGTGACAAAGATAGGGAAAAGAAAGATAGGTGTAAAGGCAAACAGGCACAAAAAGAAAGAAAGAAAAGAAACTAGCAAAAAGAAAAAGAAAGAAAGAAAGAATAATGTGACAAAGATAAGGAAAAGAAAGGTTCAAAAGAAAAACAGGCACAAAAAGAAAGAAAGAAAGAAAAGCAAACTAGCGAAAGAAAGAAAGAAAGAAAGAAAGAAAGAAAGAAAGAAGAAAAGAAAGAAATAATAATGCGACAAAGATAGGGGGAAACGATAGTTACAAAATCAAACAGGAACAAAAAGAAAGAAAGAAAGAAAGAATGAAAGAAAGAATGAAAGAAAGAAAGAAAAAAGAAAAAAGAAAGAAAGACAGAAAAAAGAATGAATGAATAAATAAATGAATGAAAGAAAGTAAGAATAATGTGAAAAAGATAAGGAAAAGAAAGATAAGTGCAAAGGAAAACAGAAACAAAAAAGAAAGAAAGAAAGAAAAAAGAAAGAAAGAACGAAAAAGGGAAAGATTAATGAAACAAAGATAGTTGAAAGAAAAACGGATACGAAGGAAAACATACACAAAGAAAGAAAAACAAATTCGCAAAAGAAAGAAAGAAAGAATGAAAGAAAAAGGGAAAGAAAGAAAGAAGGAAAGAAAAAAGAGTGAAAGAAAGAAAAAAGGGAAAGAATAATGTAGCAATGATAGTTTGAAAAAGTGAAATGTAAAAGAAAAATGAAATTAAAAAAAGAAATAAAAGCAAAAAAGAAAGAAAAAATGAAAATTTGTCACAAATATCAGAACGATGAAAGGAAAACAAATAAAAAGAAACAAACAAAGAAAGGAATAAAGTAGAGAAAAGAAAGAAAAAGAGGAGAGAAGAGAAAGAAAGGAGAAAAGAGGAGAGAAAATAACAGAAGAGAGAAAAAGAAAGAGAGTGAAGAAAAAAGAGAGAAGAGAGAAAAGAAAGAAAAAGAAGAAAGAAAGAAGACAGAAAAAAAGAGAGTAGAGAAAAGAGAGCAAGAGAGAAGAGAACAGAAAGCAGAGAAAAGAACGAAAGAGAGAAGGGTAAAAATAAAAGAAAGAAAAAAAAAGAAAAGGAAGGGAATGTTGCAAAGCGAAAAGAGAATGAACGCGGAAAGTAGAAAGAAAGAATGTGTGTACGAAAGTATGTTCCTTAAAGAAACGAAATATGTAGAAAACAAAAGAGAAAAATTATCTCTGAAAACACAAAGAAAGAAGAAAAGGATGAATGAATGAATGAAAAAAATGGTTATAATTTTAAAAAAAAGAACGTCCACAAAGAGCAGGTATTTAAAAAAAAACGAACGAAAAGAAAGAAAATGAAAAAAAACAAAAAACAAAAAAACAATTCCCAAAATTGAAGAAAAGACTTTTACTTAAGCCTCGTTTTGGTAATATTTACGGTAAATATTACCAAAACGAGGCTTAAGTAAAAGTCTTTTCTTAATGTGTTTGTTACCGTGAAAAAAGTGGGTTGTGTCATCATTACCACGTAACCTATTGTAATAAAGGCGTAATTTTTTTTTAGCCGCTAACTCAAATAAAACAACATTTTCTACCAAAATTTCGAAAATGTTAGCAGAGATTCAAAAAATTTTAAAAATAATTAAAAATTGCTTTGATCTTTCCTCTTAATAAAAATATAAATATTTTGATGGAAAAAGTTAGTTTTATTAAGTTTATGAACTTTTTTATTCATACTATGCTGTTTCATGCTGTTTTTTAGCGATATTTTGTACGTACCTATATTTACCTCTGCTTCATGGGCGCCTCGACCTGGTGTACTTATTAGCAAGCTCATCTCGCTAGAACCTGTTACAACTGAATAGTGAGTTTGATCATCACTGGGTGCCCCATACCTTCGTCTTGTGCCACATCTAAGCGGCGCTTTGTAAATTAATTTATCTCCTCTTCTTGTGCCGTGTCTCTTCACAACCTAGACGATCATGAACTTCCATTTGCCTCTGTCCTATGTCGCTCCCAATATATTTTCCCTTATTATCTCTTCCAAACCTCGTTCCGCCATCCATTTGCTCAGACCTATCAAATACGTCTCGCGCCGCTTTCCCCTGTCTCTCCTACTTTTTATCTGACCTGTGAGTATTAAATGCTCCGGGCCTTCCTTCCTGATTACATGACCTAGGAACCTCATTTGTCTCTTCCTGATATTTAGTATCAGTTTTCTTCTCGTTTGCATCCTTTCCAACACCTCATCGTTGCACACGTGCTCTGTCCATGGTATCCTCAGCATCCTTCTGTAAAACCAAATTTCTGCTTCAAGTCTCGCCTTCATCCTTGATGATATCGTCCAACATTCATTTCCATACAGAAGGGCAGATATTGCATAGCAATCCAGCACTCTTTTCTTTGTTTCCATTGACATTTTCCTGTCTTTCGGTGCTCGGGTTAGCTTCTGAAATGCGTCTTTGGCCATACCAATGCGTCTTTGGCCATGCCAATGCGTCTTTGGCCATGCCAATGCGTCTTTGAGTCTCCATGTTGCACTTTCCAATTTCTTCACTGGTTTAATTTTAGCTTCTACGATTTCGAGTTGGCATATTAGGCTCTGTTTGTTTGTTTTTTTTTGTTTTTTGTTTTTTTGCTGATGACCATATCTTCTTTTTTTTTAAGTTTATGCTCAGTCCTTTCTTTTGGTACCTTCTGTAGAAGGTCCTGTATTTTCTTTTCCGTGTCTGCTATCAGCACCGTGTCATCCGCGTATCTGATATTGTTGAGATTATGGCCCGCCAATGACAAATCCTGGCAATGTTTTTGTTTCTCTCATAATTGCTTCGCTGTACAGATTGAAAAGATCGGCTTAGAAAATACACCCTTGTCTTGCGCCCCTTTCTATATTTGTATACCTGCTGAGTTCGATTCCTATCCGTACACAAGCCGTTTGCTGCCATTTTTACGGGAAGGGAACTACAAGAAACAGGTATGAACATCACCCAGAACCTGTCACAGAGATAGAACCTAAAACAAATTTATCGAGCTTTACAATACACCCCGAGAGAACAATCAATGGTAATCGAGCAGACATCGGGATCTAAGATCACAAAAAAGAATGTTGGTTGTTTTGTTTTTATGGCATATCAACCTTGCCAACTAAATTTTATTTATTTATTGCTGGTAATACCTTTTTCTTCAACAATTTATTGTTTTTATATAAGTTTTTGTGTCTAGTAATACTTTTTTTTCTTTTCGAGTAGCAAGATTCATTGGGATTTGTTTTTAAGGGCAGGATCCCCAAGTCCTACACTGTTATTTAACCCATAACTGGAGGGAAGGGACGGATTAATACCTTCCCCAAGGGTACCAGTGCTTAAGTAAATGCAGGATATTTAACTGAAATTCGAACTCGGCTCACCGATTTCTCTTTCCGAGCTGATATCCACTACACCACAACGCACATCCATCACTAAATGCTTACAGCACCTAGTATTCTCAAGCGGTCACCCATCTAAGTACTGACCAGGCTCAACGTTGCTTAACTTCGGTGATCGAGCGAGAACCGGTGTATTCAACGTGATATGGCCATAAGCCTAAAAAAGAATGTTTTCTTATTGATATGGAAGTTCCGGCAGATTGGAATGTATATTTGAAAATTAAAAAAAATAATCTTTCAAAATACAAAGATCTTGAAGTGAACCTATTCAAATATGGTAGATGAGAATATCAATAATTCTAGTCGTAGTTTAAGCCATTGAGTATGAAGATATTTCTATCTGGGCCCCATCTGCAGGGATTTATCAAAACCTCTCTTCTTATAGCACATGTTTCGCTGTGACATCTGTGCCTCATGCATTCATAACAGACTAGGCCTTACCGTCAGTATAGGGGCATCTTGTGTATTCACGAGGGTACGATGATCTTCGAAGAACTCGGGCCCGAGACGATATCCAATGCACCACAGAACCGGGTAAGGGAAGCTAAAACAAATATGGAAAAAGAAAGAAAGAAAGAAAGAAAGAAAGAAAGAAATAAGCGTGTAATGGATGCTAAACAAATAGGGGAAAGCGAAAGAAAGAAAGAAAGAAAGAAAGAAAGAAAGAAAGAAAGAAAGAAAGAACCAAGTTACGGAAGCTAAAGAAATATCGAAAAACGAAAAAGAAAGAAAGAAAGAAAGAAAGAAAGAAATAAGTGTGTAATGGATGCTAAACAAATAGGGGAAAGCGAAAGAAAGAAAGAAAGAAAGAAAGAAAGAAAGAAAGAAAGAAAGAACCAAGTTACGGAAGCTAAAGAAATATCGAAAAACGAAAAAGGAAGAAAGAAAGAAAGAAAGAAAGAAAGAAATAAGCGTGTAATGGATGCTAAACAAATAGGGGAAAGAAAGAAAGAAAGAAAGAAAGAAAGAAAGAAAGAAAGAAAGAAAGAAAGAAATAAGCGTGTAATGGATGCTAAACAAATAAAGGGGAAAGAAAGAAAGAAAGAAAGAAAGAAAGAAAGAAAGAAAGAAAGAAAGAAAGAAAGAAAGAAATAAGCGTGTAATGGAAGCTAAACAAATAGGGGAAAGCAAAGAAAGAAAGAAAGAAAGAAAGAAAGAAAGAAAGAAAGAAAGAAAGAAAGAAAGAAAGAAAGAACCAAGTTACGGAAGCTAAAGAAATATCGAAAAACGAAAAAGAAAGAAAGAAAGAAAGAAAGAAAGAAAGAAAGAAAGAAAGAAAGAAGGTACCGGGTTATCGAAGCAAAACAAATAGGGAAAAACAAAAACGAAAGAAAGAAAGAAAGAAAGAAAGAAAGAAAGAACCAAGTTACGAAAGCTAAAGAACTATCGAAAAACGAAAAAGAAAGAAAGAAAGAAAGCAAGAAAGAAAGAAAGAAATAAGCGTGTAATGGATGCTAAACAAATAGGGGAAAGCGAAAGAAAGAAAGAAAGAAAGAAAGAAAGAAAGAAAGAAAGAAAGAAAGAAAGAACCAAGTTACGGAAGCTAAAGAAATATCGAAAAACGAAAAAGAAAGAAAGAAAGAAAGAAAGAAAGAAAGAAATAAGCGTGTAATGGATGCTAAACAAATAGGGGAAAGCGAAAGAAATAAAGAAAGATAGAAAGAAAGAAAGAAAGAAAGAAAGAAAGAAAGAAAGAAAGAAATAAGCGTGTAATGGATGCTAAACAAATAGGGGAAAGCGAAAGAAAGAAAGAAAGAAAGAAAGAAAGAAAGAAAGAA
>JBBBDQ010001880.1:1325000-1448955 GCA_037127315.1 Ascarosepion bandense
TATTAAATATCAGGGAGAGGCAAATAAGGTTTCTGGGACACGTAGTAAAGTAGGAAGGCCTAGAGAACTTGATACTCACAGGTCGGATAAATGGAAGAAGAGACAGGGTAAAGCAGCGCGTGACGTACTTGTTAGGTCTGAGCCAATGGATGGCGGAGCGGTGCTTGGAAGAGATACCAAGAAAAATAATACTGAGAGTGACAAGAGACAGAGCCAAGTGGAAGTCCATGATCATTTCCATCCCAAAAGGACACGGCGCATGAAGAAGAGGAAGGGAGTACATAGAGTGTATATCTCGTCGATTATCAAAATCGCTTTTGGCGAATTCTTCAACCCGTTTGCAAAGAAGGTTAGTTTTGGTGTTTTTCGTTCCTTTTCATGCTTTGATTATGTCAGGTGCATTATTTGTGAATCTGCTCCGAGCCGTCGTGTATTGGGCTTGAATAGAATTCGATTGGACGACTTTTTATTTTGTAAAAATACTTTCAGCACGCCGCTTTATATCCCTGTCCATCTTATTTCACGAAATTAGTCAATATCTAAACTTATTTATAAATGGAACTTTGTCTGTGTGTGTATCTGTGTGTGTGTGTGTCCGTTACCTATAAACTCCGAAACGGCTGAACCGATTTTCTTTAAAATTTACACAGTCGTACGATAAGCATCTGCGAGTGTTCTTAGTTAGGTTTTATGTCGAGATACGCCCGATAAATATCGAAAATCGATAATCACAAAAATCGATAATCACAGAAAAGAAGGAGTGGTCCGATTTTAATCAAATTTGATGCACTCATAGACAAAAACATAAGAAACGATATTCAGAAGTTTCAAGGTTGAAAATTTGATATCGATACCAAGAAATCAAAATTTGACTTACATCCATTCATTTTTCTTTCAGTCTACGGTTTCGCTTTAACTGGAAACAACTATTGCTTTTTAGTCTTTCGTGCCAACGTCCAAAGAGTCTGGGCTCCCGGACCATGGATTAGTTTTAAAGCTTTCATTACACCCGAATAACGGCGGGCTATACTGCTAGTCTATATACATATATATAAAAATTTTCTTAAATTGGATGGACATTTCGAAGAGTAAATTTAACACTCATATATATATATATATATATATATATATATATGTGTGTCAGATTAAATAAACTGCAAACATTATGTTTGCTTATTTTTAATAAAATCCGTTCATACTCACGGATAATCTTTCGCGTATTAAAATCAAAAGATGTCAGAAACGAGCTGTAACGTTGACAGATGCTATTTTCATTTATTTTTTAAGGTACCCAAGTACTTTCAACCTCCTTCCGAGGTCATCTTCAGGGATGTGAGTTATGGTAACAAATGTAACCGGGAAACCGTGTTGCTAAAAATGATTGTACATTTTTACTGCTTCAAATACAACGCTTGACAAATTGCTAGCGTTCATTAGAACGTAAAAATTATCCAAAATGAAAATTTGCTGCCTAAATACACAATAATATATATATATATATATATATATATATATATATATATATATATATGCGCGTGCGTGCGTGTGTGTGTGTACGTGATATATATGTATGGTGTATATGAATATATATTATGTGTATGTGTATTATATGTATATACATGTGCATCATATATTAAGTATTTGTTTGATATATGTGTATATATATGCACTATATATGTGTATTTTATGTGTATGTATGTATGTTATATATGTATGTATGCATTTTATATATATGTGTATTTTATGTGTATATGTATGTGTTGTGTATATATATATATATATATATATATATATATATATATATATATTCTTCATTGTAAACGAGTTATTATACATAGGTTTCTACCATGTGCTGTTTTCAGACGATTTGCAATAAATGATTTTACCTTTTTTTATTCTGTTAGTTTTTTTTTTTTGTGAACGCTTACGTAACGGTGATTTTTTTTGAACGCTCACGTAACTGAAAATTTTTGAACGTGCAATTTTTATAATTACAAAAAATTATAATATTTTCATCCATGGTTGTATGAATCTAAAAGGTATTTTATCTTATGGTTACACTTAGTCATAATTTCTGTTCTTTCATTCAATAATTCATTTTTGTTTGGGAATATGAGAATCGCTAACTTTTCTTCCTGGCAATTAAATTCAATTCTTCCAAAACGAAGCTGCTGTCAATTAGCCACCACAGACAACCGCACCTCCCTCCCATTAGCATGGAACAGGCTTGCCTCCCAGAGAGTAAAACACTACGCCTGCTTGGCTTGACACTCTCAGCGGACCTCAAGTGGAATGACTACGTCGAATCCATTGCTAAATTCGCAGCTATGAAAGTCGGCTCTCTGTGCAGGGCCGCGAAATTCTTTCCGCCTGAATCTATCCTGCACTCATATAAATCCACCATCCGCCCGTGTATTGAGTACTGCTGCCACATCTGGTCAGGTGCCCCTTCTATTCTCCTCGGGGTTCTTGACGAAATACAACGAAGAATCTGTAATGTGATTGATACCAACTTGGCAGACCGCCGGCAGTATCTCTCTCACCGGCGTGACGTGGCTTCCCTGTGCCTCTTCTATAAATACTTTCATGGCTTCTGCTCTGACGAACCTAAATCACTGGTGCCCCTAGATGTGAATTTGCACGAGGTACTAGATTGGCAACTAGGTCCCACCCTTTTACAGTGAAACCGATGAAATGTAACCGCAATTTCTACTCCAACAGCTTCTTTCCTCGCACTTCCCGCCTGTGGAATTCCCTACCGCATGCTTGCTTAACCGACGGCTACAACCTCCAGGAGTTTAAATGTAAGGTTAATAGACACCTCCTAACACACTAACTCACACCCACTCTCTCCAACTCTCTCCCTATGTACATCCTAAGTCGTCTATCACCCTCCTTCTGACATTTCCTATACCCAATCGACCTATGTAACCCCCTGTGCTATAGTGGCAGTGGATTGCCTTGCTTGGGGTGACACGTTTAAAAAACAAAAAAAAACAAAAAACACAGTCTACATATTTTGCCACCATTGTAAGGCTTGGCTCTTTTCACTATACTCCTTTCACTATACAATATATATATATATATATATATATATATATATATATATATATATATAGTATATCGAGGCAGCAGATAATTTTCTAAACATATACTGTTAAATATAAGAGACATTGAATGTCTATTATGTTTAATCACGAGCCGTTTTAAACATCGTATTTTGGCTTTAATTTCAGGTGAAAATAAAGACATAAAATTCTCCAACATTTGGATAATTTTTTTATTAAATTGGTTTTAAGCTTTCGGCGCACATGAGCCACCTTCAGGAAGGTTACAGGGACGTTAATATAAAAACAACCACCATCAGTGACGATTTTATCTTGTGTTAACATAAAACTTTGCTAAGCAACAATAACAGTTACCAAAAATAGCAAACGCAGTTCGTAAAATCGTAATGCGGTTCTATGACGTCACACCACGTGAGAGCTCGAAATTATAACGGAACCATATATTTAAATGCAATGTAATGTGTTATGAGCAGATTTAAATGCATTTTTATTAAGTGTGGGTTATATATATATATATATATATATATATATATATATATATTGGCTTTGTAAATATGTATTAGGCTGTTACAAAAATAATGGCCGATCGACGTGTTGTATTTTGAAAAGCCATTTTAACATAGTATTTATGATATATCTTAGCTGGATTTTGGTACACATTATAATTAATGTATGCTCTTTAATAATTTTTAATTTCTTTTCAGATAGAAATATACTTGACGCATAGAATCTTTTAATTATAAATATGACAAACATTATCCTCGTTTACTTTTCTTGCATGAGTCGGAGAATATGCTTGTAGTTGTGTCAATATTGTTCAATCAAAGATGAGAACGAGGCTGAAGTATGAATTTGAAGATTTAGACCGCGAAAGATAACAGAATAGCCTGATATCATGGTATGATCATTTTAATTAAGACATGGTGCGACCATATGTTATTTACAAAGGTAGACAATAATTTTTTAAAAATTTTTTTGTGGATTCCAAGAGAGGAGCCTCAAAAAATAATGAACAGCAAAAACAGTTGTTGAGATATATTAGGTTATATTGAAATTAATATACAGACTTAAACGCAGGTTAGTAAATTCAGCAATACTATTAGTAAGAAATAAATATATACAACTCTTGAGTTGAAGTCGTTGGAAATAGTATATCTGTGTATCATATTCTACCTGAGTGAAGCTCAGAGTTTTCTGACTTCTGACGCGGTAAGCTCTGGGTAACTTCGGTATCTCTCGGTAACTTACGAATCATTTCCGGTACTCTCCGATAAATCTAAAAGATCACTACTATGACTCGAACGGATCTCTGCTATAACTCTAACGCATGTCTCAATCACTCTATGTCAGGAGTATATGGATACTCAAGTTGAGTCCATTATCATATACAAAAGGGAGATCCCACAACAAATTTGATTTTGTACTACCTCATGAGTTTAAGGGGATGAAATGTTTAGGTTATAATTTGAAGAAAATAATTTAAGTAAGACATGGTGGGACCATATGTTATTTACAAAGGTAGACAATAATTTTTTTTTTTTTTTTGTGGATTCCAAGAGAGGAGCCTCAAAAAATAATGAACAGCAAAAGCAGTTGTTGAGATAGAAAAGTAGGTTATATTGAACGTAATATACAGACTTAAACGCAGGTTAGTAAATTCAGCAATACTATTAGTAAGAAATAAATATATACAACTCTTGATTTGAAGTCGTTGGAAATAGTATATCCGTGTATCTTATTCTACCTGAGTGAAGCTCGGAGCTATTCTGACTTCTGACGCGGTAAGCTCTGGATAACTTCGGTATCTCTCGGTAACTTACGTATCAGTTACGGTACTCTCCGATAAATCTAAAAGATCCCTACTATGACACTAACGGATCTCTGCTATAACTCTAACGCATGTCTCAATCACTCTATGGCAGGAGTATATGGATACTCAAGTTGAGTCCATTATCATATACAAAGGGGAGATCACACAACAAATTTGATTTTGTACAACCTCATGAGTTTAAGGGGATGAAATGTTTAGGCTATAATTTGAAGAAAATAATTAAGAATATACAAGAAACCAAATAAGTATTGTGTGGACCATTTTTTTTTTTAATGATATCACCCCAAGCAAGGCAATGACGCCACTGATGCGCAGGGGGCTCCGTAAGAGTGAAAAGATTGGAAAAGAGAAAAACCGGAAAACGCATCCTAAACAGGAAATAAGGGATGAGCCTCTTCACCTGTTCAATAGACGTGGGTGGAGTGTGAACCGGGCGATAGTTTTGTAAATTATATTGAAGCAAAATTTATAAATGAACATTATCATTAAGGTTTTAATATAATTTTTCATGTGTTCGTATATTTCTTTTTCTTTCCGGAACTCAAATTATATAAGAATTGTCGAATGCTTTTGTACTTACGAGCGTTTCGGTTATACATTTAGCCGTTATCAGGAATTCATTTTGTTTTACTTATAAATAAGCATGTGGAAAGTTTATGCATTTAGAGTCTTGTGTTTGTTAAGTTCCGAACACAGTAAGCACATTTTTACCGTGTTCATGATTGATTTTTTTAGGTGTAGGTTTTTTCTTTTTTATTAGTAATGCCTCCATTATATTTAATCTTCTCAAACTTTTATATGCTCCCTATGGAGAACATAGTTTTAAAAAGGTTCTTCTTCAGGACGTAGGCGATCATGGCTTTCCACGACTCCCTATCCCAGATGGCTCTTAGCACGCCTTCTCCTGTTACACCACGCAACCCTAGATTCATCATCCACCTGATCAAGGTCCTTCAAATCCGCTGATTTCCCCTGTCTCATTTTCTTTCTATCTGACATGTTAGTATCGGGTTCTCCAAGCCCTCCTTCCTCATTGCATATCCCAGGAACTTTAACTGTCTCTTTCTCTGCTCAGTATTAATTTCCTTTTCGTTTCCATCCTTTCCAAAACCTCATGATTGCTCACATGCTCGATCAATCACATCCGCAGCATCCTTCTTCAGAAACACATCTCAGTTGTCTCAAGTTTTTCTTTCGTCTTCGATGCGATTGTTCAGCATTCACTGCCATATTGAAGAACTGACATCACATAGCAATCTAGTACGCTTTTCTTTGTTTATAGAGAAAAATTTTCACTGAAATTCTAATAATGTGTTTTGGTCATAGCCATAAGTGAAACACGCCTGGGCGATCATGTCTCGAAAGAAACATGACTGACTGGACAGAAGATTATCCCGCAGTAGGTTGGCATTGCTTTCTGAATCGTGTGAGTGAGTATTTAGACAACATTGTTCGATTTAATAATATTTGGATTTTTCTATGAAATTGTAATAAATTGCTGGATCCATATCAGATTTTTACATCATTCAGTTGCTATTAGAAAAAAAGAAAGAGAAAATAATGGAATGAAAAAAGTTGAGAAAAATAAATAAATAAATGAATAAATACAAAGAAATTGAGGGAAAGAAAGAAGAAAAAATAAAATTAATTGCTTTATCCGTATCAGATTTTTAAAAAGATTCAGTTGCCATTTTAGAAAGAAAGACAACGAGGACAGAAAATAAATAAAAGGATGAAAACAGCGATGAAGACAGGTGAGAGAAATAAATAAATAAATATATACCAAGAAGAACAAAAAAAAAAAAAACAAAACAGAAGAAAACATACAAATAAAATTAATTGCTGGATCCATATGAGATTTTTATAAGGTTCGGTTGCTACGAGGGTCATTCAATAAATAAGGTGAATTTTTCGGTATAAGGACTTCTACAAGGGTCATTCAATAAATAAGGTAAGTTTTTCTGTATAAGGACATCTACGAGGGACATTCAATAAATGAGGTGAATTATTCGGTATAAGGACATCTATGAGGGTCATTCAATAAATAAGGTGAATCTTTCGGTATAAGGTCTTTTACGAGGGACATTCAATAAACAAGGTGAATTTTTCGGTATAAGAACTTCTACGAGGGTCATTCAATAAATAAGGTGAATTTTTCGGCATAAGGACATCTACGAGGGTCATTCAATAAACAAGGTGAATTTTTCGGCATAAGGACATCTACGAGGGACATTCAATAAATAAGGTGAATTTTTCGGTATAAGGTCATCTACGAGGGTCATTCAATAAATAAAGTGAATTTTTCGGTATAAGGAATTCTACGAGGGTCATTCAATAAATAAGGTGAATTATTCGGTATGAGGACATCTACGAGGGTCATTCAATAAACAAGGTGAATTTTTCGGTATAAGAACTTCTACGAGGGTCATTCAATAAATAAGATGGATTTTTCGGTATAAGGAATTCTACGAGGGTCATTCAATAAATAAGGGGAATTATTCGGTATAAGGACATCTACGAGGGTCATTCAATAAATAAGATTAATTTTTCGGTATAAGGTCTTTTACGAGGGTCATTCAATAAACAAGTTGAGATTGGTTAAAAGATGAGTATTGACATTGCATTTAAATTCCTGGAGGTTGTAGCCGTCAGCAAAGCAAGTATTTTCATTTAACTTTCTCATATATATATATATACAACCTCCAGGAATTTAAATGCAATGTCAATACCCATCTTTTAACCACTTGACTCTAGTTCTTTCTACACCACCCTGTATATCCTTTCCTTTCTCTCCACCTTTGCAACTGTCATCACACCTGTATTCCCATCCTTCTCTTGCTCCTTTCCTCACTCTCCTCTAATCTTTTTCTCTTACGTACCCTCCTGCACATCAGTGGCGTTACCGCCTTGCTCGGGATGATACGATTAAAAAAAATGATGAAATAGAAAGAAAAAAATGACAAAAGATAAAAGGTATTACTGGAAGAAGAGGGAATTGGTTAGAGGAAAGTAAAACGCAGAATGAAGTCGTGTAAGGAGGAAATTAAAACGAAAGGAATGAAAGGAAGGAAAATAAATATTTTCCGAGGAATTAATGTGAAGAAAAAAGAGGGAAAAAAAAGAAAAAAAAAATGAGGAACGAAGAGAAAGAAAGTAAATGTGTTGAAAACATCAAAGAAAGAAAATGAGTAAATATATATCAAAAACAAAAAATGTATTCAATGGAACAATGAAAAATCAAAAGAAGCCAATGAAGAAAGAAAGAATGAAAAACAAAGAAAGAAAGAAAGAAAGAAAAAAAGAAAAAACAAAGAAAGAAAGAACATGCAGAGGAAATTAAACTAAGAATCTTAATTGAAAGAAACAAAGAAAGAAAGAAAAAGAAAGAAAAAGAAAGAAAGAAAGAAAGATTGACTATCTAAAGAAAATGAAATGGGAAAAATAAACAAGCATAGATTCATAGAAAAAATAAAGAAAGAAAGAAAGAAGGACAGAAAGAAAGAAGGAAAGAAAGAAAGAAGGAAAGAAAGAAAGAAACTAGAAAACAAGAAAAAGAAATGGAACGAAAGAAAAGGAAAAGGAATGACAGAAAAAAGTCGATAGAAAAGAACATATTAAAGAGTGAATTGACGGCATATTAACACCTCTATGGGTTATCTAATGCCAAAAATCGTAGGGTTTTAAAATTTTTTTTTATATTTGGTTTTAGTGAAAAGGTTGATTTAGTCACATGGTGATGAATTTTTTTTTTTATTTTAGAAAATTGAAGAATATTTTTTCCTTTTCCTTTTTATTTTTTCCTTGTGTTATGGTAATATTTTTCCTTCAAAAATCTATATTTTCCTATAAAAAATTATTTTTATGCATATATTTTAAAAAAGGTCTATTTTTATACTTTCATAGGGTTTTGACCCCAGTTTGGGGATTAACTATTTGCCCATAGCTGGGACCCTAACAGGTGCTACCACTCCGGGTCAGGGTGGATCTGAGAACAACAGCAATTAAGAAGTGGTTCCATGCAACCTCCCAATCAGAGGCCTTGCTGCCGGATGCAGTTTACTGTCATACCCAGGACCAACATATTAAAAAGAAAGAAAGAAAGAAAGAATGGATAGGAAAGAAAAAGAAGGAAATCTGTAAAAAAATTAAAAAAAAGAATGAAATCAATAACAACAAGGCAAAAGAAATCAGTGCAGAAAGGAGATGAAAAGTAATAGAGGGTAAGAAGCTGAAAGTGTGAATAAGTATAGGAGAAGTACGGAAAGAAAAATAAAGATCATGTAGCGGCAGTGGAAAAAGGGAAGAGAAGGAAATAGAATAATGGAGGGTAAAAACGAAAAGACGAAAGGATTTAGACGTACAAGACAAATAAATAAATAAAAATCTATATAACGAATATAAAAGGGAAAAATTAACAAGAATAGACTCATAAAAAGAAAGAAAGAAAGAAAGAAAGAAAGAAAATGAAAGGGGAAATTTATTGAAAACAGATTAATGATGGGTAAAAAAAACGAGAATAATTAAACATGCAAGAGAAATTAAAGAAAGAAAGAAAGAAAGAAAGAAAGAAAGAAAGAAAGAAAGAAAGAAAGAAAGAACAAATATGCAGGGGAAATTAAACTGAATCTTAAATCTTAGATCTTAAATCTTAGTTGAAAGAAAGAAAGAAAGAAAGAAAGAAAGAAAGAAAGAAAGAAAACAAAGGAAAGAAAGGAATAAAGAAATAAAGAAAGAACATGCAGAGGAAATTAAACTAATGAGAATCTTAGTTGAAAGAGATAAAGAAAGAAAGAAAAAAGAAAGAAAGAAAGAAAGAAAGATTGACTATCTAAAGAAAATGAAAGGGAAAAAAGAAACAAACATAGATTCATAGAAAAAAAATTAAAGAAAGAAAGAAAGAAAAGGAAAGTACGAAAGAAAGAAGAAAGAGAGAAGAATAAAGCGAAGAATCAACAATGAATGAAAAATAATGGTTGAAATTCGAGAAAGAAAGAAAAATATATGTGGGATTTTAATCTGATAAGAAAGATATACAATGTAAAGAAAGAAAGAAAGAAAGAAAGAAAGAAAGAAAGAAAGAAATTGGGAGAGGAGCAATAGAATTAATTGAATGAAAAAGCCCTCGACAAGAAAGAAAGAAAGAAAGAAAGAAAGAAAGAAAGAAGGAAAGAAAGAAAGAAATTAATAGAAAGAACACGCATGTGAGATTAAACTGATAAGAATCTTACTTGAAAGAAAGAAAGAAAGAAAGAAAGAAAGAAAGAAAATGAAAGGGAAAAAACAAACAAACAGATTCATAGAAAAAAAGAAAGAAAGAATAGGACAGTACGAAAGAAAGAAGAAAGAGAGAAGAATAAAGCGAAGAATCAACAATAAATCATGAATAAATGTTGAAATACAAGAAAGAAAGAAAAATATATATGGGATTTTAATTTTATAAGAAAGATATACCATGTTAAAGAAAGAAAGAAAGAAATCGTGACAGGGACAATAGAATTAATTGAATGAAAAAGCCCTCGACAAGAAAGAAAGAAAGAAGGAAAGAAAGAGAGAGAGATAGAAAGAAATATTTATAAGATGAAGCAAATAATGAAATCAATAACAAGAAATAAAACATTAAAAAAAAAAACAGAAAGAAACACCCAATTAAATTTCCGAATCCAAAAGGAAATAATCTTCATAAGATAACAGTCGATTTCTTCCCCCTCATCTCCAACACCGATTTACCAATTTTCGAAGAAGAAAAAATCCCTATCGACACATTTTTTCTTTCTATTGCTTTTCATTCACTATTTGGAATTTACATGAAGAATTATTTCCATGAATGTTTTGATTAACCCCATAGATAATTTAATTAAATTATAAATCGTCAAGGAGAAAAAACAAACGGCGAATAAAATGATAGCAAAAGCAACAAAATAGATTAAACAAAAATCGAAAAAGTCAGAAGAGAAATTGAAAATTTAAAAATGGCGACCAATAGAAGATTTACGTAAGGCAAATTATTCGCAAAATATTTCTACCTATTTATTTATTACTTTGAAAAATTCAATTGGGATTTATTTGATTTTTCTTTTATAACATGCTGTTCATTGACTCCTTAATTGTTTAATTCTCGTGGCCTCAGTTTGTTTGTATTGTTTCGATTAATTTTCAATTCTTGTATTTTGTTAGTATTTGCTTAAAAAGCTTATTTACGTGTTTGCGTAATTATTTAAAAAGAAGTAATTATTTTGAATGAATTTTCCAATTCAGTATCGGTCTTTCTTTGCTAAATTGGATCGGAGCGGAATTTTAAAATTTACAGACAATCATGTTTGAGTCAAGAGGCATATTAAATAAATGAGTTCAGCAGATACATTTCTATATACACAAAAATAGAAACGGATGTAAAAAAGATTTATCTCCTCAACGGATTTATTCAACAGCGATACGATTTCGGCTTATTTTGTTTGACGGTATATCAACCTCAGTAGGTTATTTAATACCGACAAGATTTTTACAATAGATTCGTATGAATAGAATATGCATTCTTCGTAAGAATTCAGTTGGTAGATCAGGTTTGGAGTTATTTTATTTTACGGTATATCGACCTCAATAGGTTATTTAATGCCGACAAGATTTTACAATAGATTCGTATGAATAGCATATGTATTTTTTATAAGAAATCAGTTCGTAGATCAGGTTTGGGTATATTTTGTTTTACGGTATATCAACCTCAATAGGTTATTTAATGCCGACAAGAATTTTACAATAGATTTGTATGAATAGAATATATATTCCTTGTAAGAAATCAATTTGTAAGTCAGGTTTGGATTTATTTTATTTTACGGTATATCAACCTCAATAGGTTATTTAATGCCAACAAGATTTTTACAATAGATTTGTAGGAATAGAATATGTATTCTTTATAAGAAATCAGTTTGTAGATCAGGTTTGGGTATATTTTATTTTACGGTATATCAACCTTAATAGGTTACTTAATGCTGAGTTGAATTCATTGCATTCACTTGCGCGCAAATACCCTTGGGAAAGGTATTAATCCGTCTCTTCCTTCCAGTTATGGGTTAAATAACAGGGCAGATTAGGTTCTATAGCCTTGGCAGGCAACTAGTCTACCGCAGAAAGCAATGGCGACCTACTGTGGGATAATCTTCTGCCCAGTCAGTCATGTCTCTTTCGAGACATAATCGCCCAAGCGTGTATCACGTATGGCAGTTAACTGACTGACTGAATATAATAGTTGGAATAATGATTAAGGCTTCTACTGGTCATAAAGTGGGGGATCAGTTTAATACTTCATAACAATCGGAAACCGATCCCCCACTAATTACTAAATAATAATATAATACATTTCTTTCCCCTCTAGCTATGAGTCAAATAGCAGGACATATTGGGTTCTATAGCCTTGGCAGGCAACTAGTCTACCGCAGAAAGCAATGGCGACCTACTGTGGGATAATCTTCTGCCCAGTCAGTCATGTCTCTTTCGAGACATAATCGCCCAAGCGTGTTTCACGTATGGCAATTAACTGACTGAATGCTGACAACCTTTTTAGGAAAGGTTCGTATGAATAGATTTTTTTTTTTTGAAGAAATTAGTTTGCAGAACAGGTTTCATTGACGTATTTGTTCAAAGTAAGTTTTTGTCGAGAGTCAAATGCATTCTTTTTTTTTCTTTTTTTTTTTTTTCAAAAATGAAATCGTTCATATCGCTCACTCTCGTCACACACTTTCCTCATAAAATACATAACATTATCTGGAAATTCAACTTAATGATTATCTAAAAAGATGAAATTAATACTCTATTTGACAGGTTTTCAGATTTATTTACATATTACTGATAAAGTTCATCAGTTAATTTAAATTTTCACAATAACTTGGAAAAATTTTCGTGCTTCTATTTTACAATGTTTGACTAAGAAACACTTTTTTTTCTTATGAATATTGTTTATTTACAGGTTAACAAAAATTGCTCGGCCCATTTGAAAACTGATGGGTTTTTACGGCCTTTGTTAACTAAATGTTGCGATCAGCCAAATTTTGTATTTATTTTGTTTTCGTTTTTTAACATTTTATAACTTGCTTTCTGTTCAGGATTTCTAGACCTTTAGGGTTCCAATTTGATTTTTACTTATTTTGTCTTTTTTCTCTATATCCAAATTCTTGTTCTTCCAACCATTTGCACAAGTTTTGTATCTATATTATTCGCTAATTTCTTCTTTCCCTCTCTCACTCAGTCTGCTATTGCGTATCAAATTATCTAAGCCTTCTTCTATCTGATTCTGAAAAGCTACTAAAATGGGAATAACATTTTTAAGTATAAAATATATGCCGGTGTGAACAATAGGCGAACGGAAACCACGGAAAGACGCCCCTAAAAAGCCGACTGTCTACTATACATAGATCTAAACTTTTTTATTGTGCAAAACAGCCAGATCTCCATCTTGTTCACTCTCGTACAAACCAAATCTATGTCCACCTATATATTTTCGTGGAAACCGAACCGACATTCACCTTTTTAACTGATTGACGCCATTTTGACTCTTGTGGAGACCAAACTTATTTTCATTTTTATTTCCTGTTGTAAAAACTAAACCAAATCTATTTTCACCATTGTGTCTCACGTGGGAACAAAACATATGCTTACTCTTGTCTTTTCATGGAAACCAAACCGAGACTCACTTTTGTGACTCTCGAGAAAAACAAGCATTAAATTCACCTTTGTGTCTTTTGTGGAAACGATGACTATGTTCACCTTTTTGACTGATATGTAAACCTAACCTATCGTCTTTTTTTTTTACCTGGTGCAAATCAAATCTGTCTCCATTTTTGTCTCTTTTATTAAAAAAAAAACATTTATTCATGCGACTGATGATCTTCATTGGCGAAATAAAGAATTAAGTCTTTTATCTGAATGATATTGGTTTCCCAAATCATCTTAGTTCGCCCCAAACAATTTCCCGTCCGATTTGGCCTTTTGCACACAAATATTTTCTTGAATGACATTTTGCCATTTACTGTGTTTTTATTCTTGAAAGCTTCCAGTATTTTGTCTTCTTGGTTTCGGTGGTAATTAAATTGAATGGCTTTTATTTCTTTTTAACCAAATCGATCAGGCATCGTGTTTATTTTGTTTTTTGGTTTTTTTTAACAATTTATAGCTTGTTTTCCGTTTAGGTTTTCCAGACTTTTATAGTTCCAATTGGAGCTTCACTTACTGCATCAAGTGATTGAAAGAAAGAATGGGGGGAAAAAAAACACCGATGAATTTACCAGTTTGAATTGTGCTGACGAATTATTTTCTTTAGAAATATTTTTTTATCCTAGTAAAATTTATCTTTTAACTTTCGAGAAAACTACTTGTCCTATCGAAACTGACGAATCGGCGGTATAAAAACATGGTTAGAAGTCTTGTATCTACTTACGCTCAGTTAAAACTGTGAATTATCACTGAGCGTCTGTCTATATTTCAGAGATGAATTCTCATACACTACCGGCCATAATTATTAAGCAACTCCAGTTTAAAAAAAAAAATGTATTTCATACTATTTTTAGTATTTATTGCAAAATAATGGGCGTTGGGGTGCAGTGGATATCGAAGGTATTGAGTACCCATTGAGGATCGGACTCACGACTCAGTTCTAGCGAGACAAGCTTGTTAACCATTACACACGTCGGGGTTCCCCATTCGACGACAGACAGACCTACTTTGTACAAATGGATAAAGAATGAAATAAAATACAAACAATGAGTAACAAAAAGAAAGGGAAGTTGTGGAGTGCCATCAACATCCACGTCCGGAATTCAGGAGAAAATGTGATTCTACAGAAGAATATTACGAATTTCATGCACGGTACGAGAAAGTAACAAAAAGAATTTCTACTCAGAATCGGAAAAAAGGCAGTTGAAATTTTAATGAGGAAAGAGGGCTTGGAAAATTTATCACTCACAGGATATATCGAGAGCAGGTGAAGTACTGGATGGTTGCGAGCTACTTATCTTACTAGCTTTTGTCAATTGATGGCAAAACAGAGGGTGAGAGGCTATGTAAATAGAGAAATATTGCTGAGAGGAGATTGTGGAGAGCCATGATCGCCAATGTTGGATACGACCAAGAAACAGTTATTTGACATCAGGAAAAGACAGCTGAAGCTTTTGGGACATGCAATGAGGATGTGCGTTGTGGTGCAGTGGGTATCGACTTGGAACGAGAGATCGGCGTACTGAGTTCGAATTCCAGTTGAATTCCTTGCATTCACTTACGTGCAAATACCCTTGGGAAAGGTATTATTCCGTCTCTTCCCTCTAGTTAGGGGTTAAATAATAGGACATATTGGGATCTGTAGCCTTGTTCGGCAACCAGTCTACCGCAGAAAGTAATGGCAACCTACTGCGGGAAAAACTTCTGCCCAATCAGTCATGTCTCTTTCGAGACATGATCGCCCAAAGCGTGTATCACGTATGGCACTTAACTGACTGACTGAATATAATAGTTGGAAACATAAGTCTTCTACTGGGCATAAAGTGGGGGATCCATTTTTCATTGTTATGAAGTAATAAACTGATCCCCCACTTATTACTACTGATTAATACAATACATCTCTTCTTCCATTCAGCTATAGTCTAAAGAGCAGGATAGAAAATCTTCTGCCCAGTCAGTCATGTCTTTTTCGAGACATGATCGCTCAAAGCGTGTATCACGTATGGCACTTAACTGACTGAATGAGGAAAGAAAGCTTGGAGAACCTGATGCTCAGGGGACAGATAGTAGGAAGGAGAGACCAGGGAATGTAAAACGTGACATACTTATAGGACTTCAGTAGATACATGGTGAGTAGGGAGTTGAGCGGTATAACAGAAGAGATGTTAAGAGCTACAAGGGACAGGGAGATGTCGAAGGCCATTATCGTCTCCGTCTTGAGGGGACACAGAACATGGAAGAAGAAGAAATTACTTCAGTCAACAACAAGGATTTAAAAAATTGTCTCCTTTCGTGTCTTCTCCCGTCTTGGTTGATGCTAAAAATCTTACGTGAAATATATTTGTAAGAAAACCCAAATGTTTGACCCAATAAATCCTTTTTGAATGCAAATTCCAAGGTGAATTATTATTATTATTATTATTATTATTATTATTATTATTATTATAATGATGTTGTCATTTCTCATCATATTCCGATTTCTGCTATGATCGCACTACCTACCAAGTCTGCGGGAAGACCTAAGGCAGGTCGTGATGTGTTGGTATGGCTCCATTTCATGTTTTTTCTATCTCCCCTATCATCCCTAGCATTACATCGATAAAGTTTTCCTTAGTGTGTGGGCTGTAGTTAATAAGACAATTTTTTGCATATCTCTTAAGCTAGGGTTTCCAGGGATTCTTTCAATGTGTTCTTTTGTTCCATTTTTTATCATTCCAACTGCACCTACTATCACTGGCACGATTCTTGTTTTCAATGTCCACATTTTTTCTATTTCAATTTCCAGGTCTTTATATTTTGACAGTTTTTCGAATTCCTTGGTTGCTATGTTACAATCCGCTGGACAAGCCATATCAATTAATAGACAAGTTTTTCATTCTGGTTTTTGACAATGATGTCCGGCATATTTCCTTAAATCTTTCTGTCTGTGTAATCCCATAGAATGGTGACATCTTCTATTTCTGTAACCGGTGCTGGGTGATGTTCATCCCAGTGTTTGTTTACAGATTTTCCATTGTGTTTGCACATTGTCCAATGCAAATATTTCCCTAGACTACCGTAACGATTTTTATATTCATTTGGGGCAAGTACAGAACATCCTGAGATTAGAGGGTCTATTGTTTCTTGGTGTTTATCACAGAAACTGCATTTTGGATCCACATTATTATGTATATTTGCCTGAAAGTTCTTAGTGAAAAGATTTTGGTCTTGCACTGCAAGAATAAAGCTTTCAGCCTCAGACTTTAATCCAGATGCACGTAACCATCGATGAGTATTAACTTTATCAACATTGGATTTATTAGCACGTTCTGGATATTGGCCATGCAGAGGTTTGTCTTGCCAGCGTTGTTTTATCTGTTCAAGAGCTTTATCTTTGGCTTTCATTTTCATATTTTTTGCCGCAATAGTCGGTTCTTGGCTTCTGTTTTGCTTTTCTACAGAATCTACTAAATTTAAATTTTGTTTGTATTTATTACCTTCTTTCATTATTGAATATTTTTTCTTTCTCTGTTCATGTTGTTTTACTAATTGTATCATTCAGTCCTTTGTTGTTCTTATGTATGTTAGTAAACCAATATTTCTCTTGTATGACAATTCCAGCTGAATAAGACCTCTTCCACCTTCTTTACGGGGTATGTATAGACGGTCTACATCAGCCTTTCGATGATGCATCTTATGCTTAGAAAAAAGCTTTCTTGTTTTAGCATCCATTCGCCTGATATCGTTTAGAGTCCAGTTTAAATGTTTAAGCTATATTGGACAACTGGGATTGCAAGGCTATTAATGGCCATAATTCTGTTCTGTGAATTTAATTCAGTTTTTAATATCATTCG
The DNA here is from genome assembly GCA_037127315.1 of Ascarosepion bandense. Classification (NCBI taxonomy): domain Eukaryota; kingdom Metazoa; phylum Mollusca; class Cephalopoda; order Sepiida; family Sepiidae; genus Ascarosepion; species Ascarosepion bandense. Next base: position 1,342,436 of record JBBBDQ010001880.1, read on the forward strand.
TAGCCTTCTATAATACTCTTTACGCACTATTTCTTTCATTTTTTTATGGTGAATGTTTTCGCTTTCATTTACACCTAGGTATTTATAAGCTTCTTCTGGTTTCAATTCTTTTATTGTTACAGCAGGGTCTAATCTAATTGAGGATGTTTCTTGTATTGATCCACGTAAAACTGTAGCTTTAGCACATTTATTCAAATTAAATTTCATTCCAATGTCTTCGCTGAAGCATTTTACAGTTTGCAGAAGACCTTCCAGCTCATTATCATTCTTAGCATATCACTAAGTCATCCATGTAAAACAGATGGCTTATTTTCTTTTGGCCTATTTTATAACCACATTCTGTCTTATTAAGTTGACTGGTTAGTGCTATTAATGATATGCAGAATAGTAAGGGAGATAAAGAATCACCTTGAAATATACCTCTTTTGATGTTTATTTCATCAGACTTATAGGTTCCATTTATATGATTGAGGTAAAGGGTTGTTTTCCACATGCACTGTTTGATGAAATTGGTGATGACGGGCGATATCTTGTATATATTTAAAGTCTTTAAAATCCAGTCATGTGGCACACTATCGAATGCCTTTCGATAATCTATCCAGGCAGTACTAAGATTTTTCTTTGTACTGTAGCAGTTTTCCAGGATCATTTTGTTAATTAGCAATTGGTCTTTACAACCATAACAGCCACGTTTGCACCCTTTTTGTTCAAGCGGTATCATGTCATTTCTTTCTATGAATAAATATGTCTGTTTTGTTAAAATAGATGTTAATAGTTTATATGTTGTCGGAAGACATGTAATTGGTCTGTAGTTTTTCGGGTTGTTTGTGCACCATTCTTGGGTAGAAGAAATGTAATTCCTTTGGTCATCCATGCAAGAATTTTAGTGGGATCGTCAACCATTTCTTGAAGTTCTTTGGCTAGTTTTTTATGTGCTGCATTTAAATAATATAGCCAAAAGTTAGGAATTTTATCTATACCTGGGAATTTCCAATTGTGTGCCTTTTTTAGTGCAAATTTAACATCATCTTCTGTAATTCCAGACCATGTCTGTTCGGGTTTATTTTTCATTCGTTCTATCTCTTGCGTAATCCAATGTACTTCCTTGCTATGTTCTTTAGGGCAAGCCCATATCTTTTCCCAGAACAGTGTGACTTCTTCCATTCTGGGGGGTACTGTCACTTCAATTCTTTTTTTACCTATTTCCCTGTAAAATCTCTTTGTATCAGTCTGAAAAATATTGTTTTGTCTGTAAAATCTTGCTCTTTTTTCATAGCGTCTTATTCTTTGAGCCTTCAGTTGAATTTTTTGCTTTATTTTTTCTTTATTTGATAAGACTTCATTTTCATTCCTAATGTTATATTTTCTTTCGGCTCTTCTGCTTTTCCTAGTTCTTACATTTATTCCTCTACTCAGTTCATCCAGTACTGATAGTTCACTTCTAAGTTGTTCGATTTCTTTTTCTATTTTTCTTTTCCAAGGTGGATCTTCATGTCTGCGAGACTGCCTTGTTTTTATTTTGATATTCAATTTTTTTTGTTGCTGCTTTTGCTGATGCATATATTACTTCGTTAAGATTTGTATGAGGGTCTTCAACCAGTATTAATTTCAGTGCTGCATTGTAGAGTTTAATAGTTCGGAGGTTATGTTTTGTTGGTTGTAATTTTGGGAGCTGTTCTCGTTCCTCCATTGTAATATTTTGTATTTGACTTATATGGTTTTTATTTCTATCTTGGCTACCTGTATATTGTTCTTATTTTCCGTCAAATAATTATCTTCGATGTGTTCTGAACTCGTTTTATTTTTGTCTTTTAACTGACTCAGATCACACCTTTCCAGCCCTTTTAAACTTACAGCATTATCTTCGCAGTGATTTGCGTGTTTCACGGTTTCTACATTATGACCTGTGGCTTGTTTGATGTTATTAGTTTTTATTTCTGATTCCGGTTCCTTTTCATATTTTGTTGATTCGTCTCTTCTTGTTACAATTCTTTTAATTTCATTAATTTCAGCCTCTGTCAGTCGATTATTACGAATAATGTACCTACGTACATTGGCTAATTTATTTTCGTCAATATACTTTCTATTTGCTTGACCAACTTTTTCACGCCAAATGTCATATGTTTGGCGAGTCATGTTTTTTTGAGGTTTGAGTAACGCTTCATGAAATGCAGTCATAACGACTTTGTACTCCTCACGAGACCATTTTATTTTTTCTTTCTTTAAATATACGGTTGTAGATCTAGCTGGTGAATTCTCAGGACCATCATTAGGATTATCCTGGTTGTGGGGACCTGAAGATTCATTCTTTGTGTAGGAGTTTGTTCCTATGGCAGATTTTTCGACCTCAGGTAGGTTCCCTCCTGAAGGACGGGCTCCCTGTTTATCCACTGGAAGAGCCATACTGGACTTTTTATTTCTATTTGTATTTTTCATGTTTTTCCCACGAGTGACGCACGGGTCCAAAAGTCCACCCAAAATTGCCCGGCACGTTGGGTAACGGTCTTTTACAAACAGGATCCCGAAGCCTGTAGGGGATCGTTTGTGACCTCATAACGCAATAGCCATTCACTCCTCGGCACGATTAACACCTTGAGTTGCGGGTTGTTGTTCGGAGTTTTCCTTCTCCTAAATGGGCTGCCAAGCAACATCTGACATAGACGCGATTGGAATTCAAGGAGAAAGACGCTGGTTAAAAAAAAAAAAACCTTTGGCGTAGCAACGGCTCAACGAAACAAAACATCAATCCTAGAGTATTTTATTAAAAAAAAAAAAAAAAAAATTTTACGAAATATCGACAGCTAAAGGAAATATAATACGGATGATTTTATTTAGGTTCATTTAAAGAACAAACAGATAAATTAAAATAAAACAGAATTTCATAAAAAAAAAAAAATTTCGATAATATCTAAAGAAAAATCCTGTTTATATTAAAACAGAATTTCATATTGAGAAAAAGAAAAATTCAAAGAGAGAGACGCTGGTTGAAAAAACAAACAAACTTGAACGTAACAGCCGTTCAACGGAAAAAAAAACATCACTGCACTTAGAGAGTATTGTTAAAATAAAAAAACAATTGTTGCTACTATTAACCATTGTCCTTGCAAAAAAAAAATTCAAAATTTAATAGGAAAGAAAAAGTAGACATACCTTTGAGTTTACTACCGTAACATTTAAAAATAATAATTTGTTCGCCCGCTGTATTCTGTGTTATTCTTTCATTAAATCCAACGAGAATAAGATTATCGAAAAATAAATAAATATATAAAATGAACGAACAAATATAAATAAATTATTACATATTATTATTATTATTATTATTATTATTATTATTATTATGTCATTTTTCAACATATTTTATTTCTGCTTTGGTCTCACTACCAACCAAGTCTGCGGGGAGACCTAAGGCAGGTGGTGGCGTGTTGTTATGGCTCCATTTCATGTTTTTCTATCTTCCCTATCATCCCTAGCATTACATAGATAAAGTTTTCCTTAGTGTGTGGGCTGTACTTAATAAGACAATTTTTTGTATATCTCTTAAGCTGGGGTTTCCAGGGATTCTTTCAATGTGTTGTTTTGTTCCATTTTTTATCATTCCAAGTGCACCTATATTATTATTATTATTATTATTATTACTATTATTATTATTATTATTATTTAACACTTAATTATTTTTATTTCTGTTTTTCTCTTTCCATTGATCGCATTTTTTTTCAAGAGATCTACTAAAGTTTCTTTCCCGCCTAAACTTTTTTTCTTAAAATGTTAACCAATAGATACGAAATCGGTTTATTTCACTTAAAAAAACAACGAAAATCCTCACAGATGTAACTCGACACTTCTTTTTCTAATTTCTCGTCGTTCATTGTGTGAAAAATAAACACACAACGGAAATGCACAAACTCTCTCAAATCTGAATTCCCTACCCAGAATCTCGAAACACATTCGAGTCTCGAGTCTCGGCTAACCCGTCCCGCTTATTCATCTGAATGCATTCATATGAATTTGCCACTTTCACTGAAGTATTTGCACCGTTCCAACGAACATCGCTTGATATTAAACTGATAGTATAAGGTCGGATAGAACCGCGTCTAGTTTTTAATAGCAGAGAGTTTGAGTTGAAGTTTTAGTTTTGTTTAACGGCATATCAACCTCTGTGGGTTATTTACTGCCAAAAAGGTGGGGTTTTATGGTATTTTCTTAATGTTCGGTTATAGTGAGAAGGTTGATTTAGTCAGATTTTAATGAAGATTTTTTGTTTTTATTCTTTTTTATTTTAACGGCATATCAACCTCTGTGGGTTATTTAATGCCAAAAAGTTGGGTTTAAGGTATTTTTTAATGTTTGGTTATAGTGAGAAGGTTGATTTAGTCAGATTTTAATTAAAATTTTCTGTTTTTATTTTTGAAAATTTCTTCTAGTTTTGTGTTAAAAAATGTATTGCTAGTAATATTTTGCCTTCAAAAATGTGTTATGGTAATTTTTTTCTTCAAAAATATATAGTTAGTAATATTTTTCCTTTAAAAATGTATATTTTTCTATGAAAGTTTATTTATATGTATATATGTCTATAAAAGTATTTTTATATTTTCAGTGTTTTGACCCCAGTTTGGGGATTTAACTATTTGCCCATAGCTGAGGCCCTAACAGGTGCTACCACTCCAGGTTAGGGTGGACCTGGAAACAACAGCAATTAAGTAGTTCCATGCTCCTCACAACCTGCCAGTCAGAGACCTTGCTGCCGAATGCAGTTCACCGTCATGCCAAGGGCCATTAATAGCAGAGAGTACTTAGGGCATATTCAGTCAGTTAAGTGCCATACGTGATACACGCTTTGGTCGATCATGTCTCGAAAGAAACATGACTGACTGGGCAGAAGATTATCCTGCAGTAGGTTGCCATTACTTTCTGTGGTAGATTGGTTGCCGACCAAAGCTATAGAACCCAATCTGTCCTGCAATTTAACCCATAACTGGAAGGAAGAGACGGACTAATACCTTTCCCAAGGGTATTTGCGCGTAAGTGAATACAATGGATTCAACTGGAATTCGAACTCGGCTCCCCGGTTTCTCGTTCCGAGCCGATATCCACTGTACCACAACGAACATCCTAGGGCATATTAGCTTGGATAAATTTGTTCGTTTTTTTATCATTTATTAGAATCCTTATTATTTATTAAACGTTCTGATGACTCATTCAACAACATATTTCCCATCATTGTTTATGACTTCCCGTCGGCAATCTGCTAATCGTTCTGTAGCCGGACCATACAATTCGCCGACGGACAGTTTACAGAGACAATTTATGGAAAGGGCAATTAGTCAACGCTTTAAGTTTTTCAAATTCAAGATCTCATCCATTTTTTATTTTCCTTTTTTAGAAAATTCTTAGCTCTTCCGTCGTCATCATGGATGAAACTGATCGAGAAGACATAAAGCTTTTCTTGGAGAGAGACGCCACTATTTTTGACAAAACTAGAGAATCTAAAAGTTACTGTGGTGTGAACAACGAAAATTATACAAACTAAGACTGAAAACAATCGATGAGGTAATTAATAGAACGGATTTGGAACACTTTCATCCGCCAACACCTGGACAGTTTACCGACAGTTTCTAAAAAAATTAATAATTAGGCGACCATGGATTTCGACTTGCCCCTATACCTCATCGCTCTCAACATATTTCCTCTTGGTATCTCGACCAAACCCTGCTATGCCATTCACCTGCTCAAACCCATCAAGTACACTACCGGCCATAATTATATATATATATATATATAGAGAGAGAGAGAGAGAGAGATATCTAGATAGATAGATAGATAGATAGATAGATAGATAGATAGATAGATAGATAGATGTCTATATAGATAGATAGATAGATAGATAGATAGATATCTAGATAGATAGATAGTACACTGTCGGTCATAATTATTAGGCCACCTCAGTTTTTTTAGAAGAAAGTATGTATTTCATACGGTTTTTATGATTTATTGTCAAATGAAAATAAAATGAATCTTTTGTTATTCTTACTTTGGAAATTTTACAAGGCAAGAAAGCAAAGAATTTAACAGCATTACTAGATTGGTGGCAAGGTCTCATTCAACAACATCTTCCCCATCATTGTTGATGAATTTCCGTCAACGATCTGCTAATTGTTCGGTAGCCGGACCATACAATTCGCCGATGGACAGTTTACCGACAGACAATTCATGAAAAGGACAATTCAGTCAGTTAAAGTGCCATGCCATACGTGATACACGCTTGGGCAATCATGTCTCGAAAGAGACATGACTGACTGGGCAGGAGATTATCCCGCAGTAGGTTGCCATTGCTTTCTGCGGTAGACTGGTTGCCGACCAAAGCTATAGAACCCAATCTGTCCTGCTATTTAACCCATAACTGGAAGGAAGAGACGGATTAATACCTTTCCCAAGGGTATTTGCGCGTAAGTGAATACAATGGATTCAACTGGAATTCGAACTCGGTTCCCCGGTTTCTCGTTCCTAGCCGATATCCACTGTACCGCAACGCACATCCAAAGGACAATTAGTTAACGCTTTAAGATTTTTCAAGTTCAAAATCTCATTCAGTTTTTTTTATTCTTTTTTAGAAAATCTTTCCTATGCTCTTCCGTCGTCATCATGGATTTTGGCGAAACTGATCGAGGAGACTGAAAGCTTTTATTGGAGAGAGACGCCAATATTTTTGACAAAACTAGAGAATCTAAAAGTTACTGGGGTGCGAACAACGAAAATTATACAAACTAAGACTGAAAACAATCGATGAGGTAATTAATAGAACGGATTTGGAACACTTTCATCCGCCAACACCTGGACAGTTTGCCGACAGTTTCTAAAAAAAATTAAAAATTAGGCGACCATGGATTTCGACTTGCCCCTATACCTTATCGCTCTCAACATATTTCCTCTTGGTATCTCGACCAAACCCTGCTATGCCATTCACCTGCTCAAACCCATCAAGTACACTACCGGCCATAATTATATATATATATAGAGAGATAGATAGATAGATAGATAGATAGATAGATAGATAGATGTCTAAATAGATAGATAGATAGATATCTAGATAGATAGATAGTACACTGTCGGTCATAATTATTTGGCCACCTCAGTTTTTTTAGAAGAAAGTATGTATTTCATACGGTTTTTATGATTTATTGTCAAATGAAAATAAAATGAATCTTTTGTTATTCTTACTTTGGAAATTTTACAAGGCAAGAAAGCAAAGAATTTAACAGCATTACTAGATTGGTGGCAAGGTCTCATTCAACAACATATTCCCAATCATTGTTGATGAATTTCCGTCAACGATCTGCTAATTGTTCGGTAGCCGGACCATACAATTCGCCGATGGACAGTTTACCGACAGACAATTCATGAAAAGGACAATTCAGTCAGTTAAAGTGCCATGCCATACGTGATACACGCTTGGGCGATCATGTCTCGAAAGAGACATGACTGACTGGGCAGGAGATTATCTCGCAGTAGGTTGCCATTGCTTTCTGCGGTAGACTGGTTGCCGACCAAAGCTATAGAACCCAATCTGTCCTGCTATTTAACCCATAACTGGAAGGAAGAGACGGATTAATACCTTTCCCAAGGGTATTTGCGCGTAAGTGAATACAATGGATTCAACTGGAATTCGAACTCGGTTCCCCGGTTTCTCGTTTCTAGCCGATATCCACTGTACCACAACGCACATCCAAAGGACAATTAGTTAACGCTTTAAGATTTTTCAAGTTCAAAATCTCATCCAGTTTTTTTTATTCTTTTTTAGAAAATCTTTCCTAAGCTCTTCAGTCGTCATCATGGATTTTGGCGAAACTGATCGAGGAAACATAAAGCTTTTCTTGGAGAGAGACGCCAATATTTTTGACAAAACTAGAGAATCTAAAAGTTACTGGGGTACGAACAACGAAAATTATACAAAACAAAACTGAAAACAATCGATGAGGTAATTAATAGAACGGATTTGGAACACTTTCATCCGCCAACACCTGGACAGTTTTTTTTTTAATCAAATCACCCCGAGCTAGGCGGGAACACCACTGATGTGCAGGGGGCTACATAAGAGTAAAAGGATTAGAGGAGAATGAGGAGAAGGACGAACCAGTTAGAAAGGAGCAAGAGAAGGATGGAAATACAGGTGTGATGACAATTGCGAAGGTGAGAGAAAGGAAAAGATATACAGGGTGGTGTGGAAAGAACTAGAGTCAAGTAGTTAAGAGATGAATATTGACATTGTCATTTAACTTCCTGGAGGTTGTAGCCGTCAGGAAAGCAAGAATAAGGAAGAGAGTTCCACAGTCGGAAAGTCCGAGAAAAGAAGCTGCAGGAATAGAATTGTCATCTGCATTTGGTTGATCTAACTGTAAATGGGCGTGACCCAGATGCCAGTCTGGTTGCACGAGTATACACCTGTTGCGGAGGCACCAGTGACTCAAGCTCGTTGGAGCAGAAGCCATGGAAGTAGGTGGGGAAGTGGCTGAAGTCGAGGCGCCAAGTCGGTACCTATCACATTACTGATTCTCCAAAAGCCTGTCAAGAACACGGAGATGAACAGCGGGGGCACCTGACCATATATAGCAGCAGTACTCCATGCACGGACAAATGGTTGATTTGTATATATGCAGGATGGTTTCAGGTGGAAAAAAACTTCCTGGCCCGACACAGTGATCCAACCTTCCTAGCAGTAGATTTCGCTATTGACTCAATGTAGTGGTTCCACTTCAGATCAGAGGAGAGTGTAAGGCCGAGGAGGCGCAGACGGTTTCTAAAAAATAAAAAAATAGGCGACCACGGCCTTCGACTTCCCCCTATACTTTATCGCTCTCAACATATTTCCTCTTGGTATCTCGACCAAACCCTGCTCTTTTCTTTTCGGTTTTCTCTTTTCACGTTTCTTTTTTTCTTTTTCATTTTTTTTTTCCTCAATTGGAGTAGATAGACTAAACTATTCTTCCATCCACCTGCTTAGGCTCATCAAGTATACTACCGGCCATAATTATTAGGCCACTCCAATTTTTTTTAGAAGAAACTACTATTTTTATTATTGAAAACAGAATGAATCTTTTGTTATTATTACTTTGGAAATTTTACAAGGCAAGAAAGCAAAGAATTTAACAGCATTACTAGATTGGGGCAAGGTCTCATTCAACAACATATTCCCCATCATTGTTGATGACTTCCCGTCAGCGATCTGCTAATTGTTCGGTAGCCGGACCATACAATTCGCCGACGGACAGTTTACCGACAGACAATTCATGAAAAGGACAATTAGTTAACGCTTTAAGATTTTTCAAGTTCAAAATCTCATCCAGTTTTTTTTTTCTTTTTTTAGAAAATTTTTTCTAAGCCCTTCAATCGTCATCATAGATTTTGTCAAAACTGATCGAGGAGACAGAAAGCTTTTATTGGAGAGAGACGCCAATATTTTTGACAAAACTAGAAAATCAGAAAGTTATCGAAGGCGCGAACAACGAAAACTGCGCCACGAAAGACTGCCAAAAATCGAGTATTCTTTTCCAACTTTCCGCTTTTCTATTAATATTGATAGACAAAAATTTAAAATATCATCTTGGCATCTGTTCTTTAAATTGTTCTATTCCTTAATTACGTTTTCTTCTTTTATCATAAGCAACGTTGGCCTGGTCAGTATTTAGATGGGTGACCGCTAGGGAGTACCAAGTGCTGTAAGCGTTTAGTGACGGATACGTGTGCTTATCACGTTGAATACACCGGTTCTCGCTCGATCACCGAAGTTAAGCAACGTTGAGCCTGGTCAGTATTTAGATGGGTGACCGCTTGGGAATACCAGGTGCTGTAAGCGTTTAGTGACGGATGTACGTTGTGGTGCAATGGATATCGGCTCGGAAAGAGAAATCAGAAAGCCAAGTTCGAATTCCAGTTGAATACTCTGCATTCACTTAAGCACTGGTACCCTTGGGAAAGGTATTAATCTGTCCCGTCCCCCCAGTTATGGGTTAAATAACAGGGTTGGACTTGGGGACCCTACCCTTAAAAAAAATTCAAATGAATCTTGATACTCGAAAAGAAAAAAGTATTACTAGACATAAAAACAATAAATTGTTGAAAGAAAAAGGTATAAATAAATAAATAAAGCAATAAATAAATAAAAAATTAGTTGGCAATAAATGACCCGCCGAGGTTGATATGGCGTAAAACTGAACAACCAACTAACCTTAATTATGTTTTCTTCTTCTCTTATTATTATAAGTCTTCCCTGTTCAGGATGTGGTTTCCGGCTTTCTTCTTTCCAATCTTTTCACTCTTACGTAGCCCCCTGCACATCAGTGGCGTTACCGCCTTGCTCGGGGTGATATGATTTTAAAAAAAGTCTTATGCTAACGTTTCTTCACTCAATTCTTTTCTTTTTTTTCTGCTTTCTGGCCAATTTTCATCTTTAAAATTTAAATGCAATGTCAAATGTTATTTACTCTCCTTTTGATTCCTTTTCTTTTATTTTACTCTCTCCTTAAAACTGTTTTGGTTTCATCATATCCCCTAACATTTAACATCCTCTTGCGTCTTAGTGGCTTTATTGCCTTGTCTAAGTTGAAATTATATAAACCTTTCGAAACGCATAATGAGTTTTAGTGTCGTTTCTGGCAACACTCCGGAGTTTCAACTCGGCAGATCATCCCCTCTCTTCAGACCATCCCCAAGTTGTCCACGGTTTTCTTTAAAGAAACGTGATACTCCAAGTTGTTTGTGTTTGTGTGGCTATTATCTATCTGAAACGCGGTAAATTCCAGACACCAAGGCTGCGGTCAGGAATCTTTGGCCATCGTATCGGAGAACGAAAGAAGTGGTAACGGCGTTGGCTCGAAGAATGGTAATTTTTAGGTTTGTGTTGATAGGATAGAACCACTTTTGGCCACCGTTCAAATGTAAATCGGTGCGGGTCGATGGCCATAGCAGCGGCGTCTGGGATGAGTCTTTCGTTTTCTTTCTCCTAACAATGCCTACAAACGCCGATAAGTTTTTTCCAACGATACTTAACCACTTCCTCCTTCCATTCCGTCCGACCAAATTCATTTGTTCAATCCGACAACACGGCTAATTATTCATCGGGTGGAAGCGGGGTAAATTCTTTATCAACACTGAATTGGTTATGGGAAAGCTGTTGAATGTAGTAGATAGGGTCAGGGGTTTGGCAATGGATATGGACAGGGATAGATGAGAGGTGGTGCGGAAATTGGTCATTTGGATTCATACTCGGCGCTGGCGATGAAAGTAGATGAACAGAAATGTTGTTCGTACGATTTGTGACCACGCACTCCGTATTCTAATTAAAGAGATATTTATAATTTCGTTTACATAAGGATGATGTTAAGAATGTGAACGCTAAAGAATGTGAACGCTAAAGAATGTGAACGCTAAAGAAGATAATGTTAATTGGAAGCAAAAACAAAAATCATGAAGGAAAAAAAAGATTATGGTGGCTTAGCAGCCAAATCATAGGGTTTGGTGTTCGTGTGAAAAGTCCGACGGTGGATATTAAAAAAAAAGATCCACTATTCCCACTTAGAAAAAATGTTTATAAAACCCAATAGCAGTATAGCCCGGCGTTGCTCGGGTGTAATGAAAGCTTGAAAAATAATCCATGGTCCTGGTGCTCAGACTCAGCCTAAAGAATATTTGAAATAATAACATAATTGCGACAATTTACAAATTGCACCTAATAAAATAATTGCGACAATTTACCAATCGCACATATATATATATATATACTAGCAGTATAGCCCGGCGTTGCTCGGGTGTAATGAAAGCTTGAAAAATAATCCATGGTCCTGGTGCTCAGACTCAGCCTAAAGAATATTTGAAATAATAAAATAATTGCAACAATTTACCAATCGCACCTAATATATATATATATATATATATATATATATATATATATTTAGTATATCGAGGCAGCAAGTAATTTTCTAGACATATTCTATTAAATATAAGAGACAATGAATGTCTATTATGTTTAATCATGAGCCGTTCTAAACGTCGTATTTTTGCTTTAATTTCAGTTGAAAATAAAGACAAAAATTCTCCAACATTTGGATAATTATTTATTGGTTTTCTTCTAAGCTTTCGGCTCACATGAGCCATCTTCAGAGAGGTAGTTTAAACTGAAATATTATAAAATCCACCATCACCGACGATTTTATTTTGTGTTCGTGTCTTCTTAATTATAATAGTGAATGTCCCCAACGATATAAGTTAGCTGTTATAAAAAACTTACTTCAACGCACACAAATGATATCTTCTTCCAAATCTATATTTTATAAAGAATTACACAACATTAAGCAAACACTAGTCAGATTTCCTAACTCCGTTATTGATCAACAAATTAAAATGTATCTCAACAAAATTAACAATAGCTCTAACAATAATGATAATATTAATAATAATGGTTTACATCAAAATAAACATAACACTATTAACTTATACTATTGCAACCAAATACATAATAATTATAAACAAGATGAAAAAACTCTCAAAAACATAATACGTAGAAATGTTAAACCAGTCGAAAGTAATAATCAAATTAAACTCATTATATATTATAAAAAGTTTAAAACAATTGACCTCATAGTTTATAATAACCCAACAGGCACTAAACTAAATTCTTTACAAAAAACCAATGTAGTGTACCAATTTACATGACCATTCAGAGATTGCATCTCTGATACTACTCAAAAACGTAGTACATATATTGGTTTTACCACAACCACGCTCTCCCGTAGACTTACATGTCATCTTTCTGATCAGAGTACTATTAAACAACATTTCTCTGAAAAACATAAACATGTAGGTAATATCAGACAGATTTTGGTCAACAATACGGTGATCCTTACTCATACACACAGTAAGAGGAACCTGCAGATATTGGAGGCCATGTACATCAAATCAAAACAACCAACACTCAATAAAATCAACTTTAAAACAGGAAATAACATATTACATTGCATTTGACTAGATGGTTTTGTTGTCATTTCGCGCTATCCCGCGGTGTGACGTCATAAAACCGCATCGCAAACTTAAGAACTGCGTTTATTATTTTTGGTAACTATTGCCGTTGCCAAGCGGAGTTTTATGTCAACACAAAATAAAATCGTCGGTGATGGTGGATTTTATAATATTTCAGTTTAAACTACCTCTCTGAAGATGGCTCATGTGAGCCGAAAGCTTAGAAGAAAACCAATAAATAATTATCCAAATGTTGGAGAATTTTTGTCTTTATTTTCAACTGAAATTAAAGCAAAAATACGACGTTTAGAACGGCTCATGATTAAACATAATAGACATTCATTGTCTCTTATATTTAATAGAATATGTTTAGAAAATATATATATATATACTAGCAGTATAGCTGGGCTTTGCTCGGGTGTAATGAAAGCTTTAAAACTATTCCATGGTCCTGGAGCTCAGACTCTTTGGGCGTTGGCACGAAAGACTAAAAAGCAATAGTTCTTTCCAGTTAAAGCGAAACCGTAGACTGAAAGAAAAATGAATGGATGTAAGTCAAATTTTGATTTCCTGCTGTGAATATCAAATAAGTATTTTTCGTCGTAAACTGAATTTTGAAGGCTAAATAAGTCCTCTGAGTAAATGGTACCATGGCTGAGACTAAGAACTACAATTATACCTACTTAGAACCAAACTCGAAGCAAAAACTAAAATAAAAGGACTGAAAAAATACATAAATACCGGCAGATAAACAGACACACACACAAACATCTTGACTTATATATATATATATATGTATATATATATTATCGATTTTTTGCACTATTGTAAGAAGTGCAACCTTTAAACTTCTGAATATCGTTTCTTATGTCTTTGTCTATTAATGTATCAAATTTTATTAAAATCGGACTACTCCTTCTATAACCCGATTTTTTTATTATCAATTTTCGGGATTTATCGGGGGTACCTCGATACAAAACCTAGCTAATAAAAATTGTAATTAAATGTTAAATCTTATAGAATTTTTAAAGAATTCAGTTTATCTATCCAGCGTGTGATATAATCTAATCTAAACTTCTTAATAAATGGAACTTTGTCTGTATGTGTGTGTGCCTGTGTGTCTGTGTCTGTGTCTGTGTCCGTTATCTATAGACTCCGAAACGGCTGAACCGATTTTCTTGAAAATGTACACAGTTGTACTATAAGCGTCTGCGAGTGTTCTTAGCTAGATTTTGTGTCGAGGTATCCCCGATAAATATCGAAAATCGATAATCGAAAAAATCGGGTGATAGAAGAAATGGTCCGATTTTAATCACATTTGATACACTCATAGACAAAGACATAAGAAACGATATTCAGAAGTTTCAAGGTTTTAGTTCTTATAATAATGCAGAAAATCGATTATATATATATATATATATATATATATATATATAAGGCAAGATGTTTGTGTGTGTGTCTGTTTCTCTGCCTGTATGTATGTATTTTTTCAGCCTTTTTATTTTAGTTTTTGCTTCGGGTTTGGTTCTAAGTAGGTATACTTGTAGTTCTTGGTCTCAGCCATAGTACCATTTACTCAGAGGACTTATTTAGCCTTCAAAATTCTGTTTACGACGAAAAAAACTTATTTGATATCGATACTAGGAAATCAAAATTTGACTTACATCCATTCATTTTTCTTTCAGTCTACGGTTTCGCTTTAACTGGAAACAACTATTGCTTTTTAGTTTTTCGTGCCAACGTCCAAAGAGTCTGAGCTCCAGGAACATTGATTAGTTTTAAAGCTTTCATTACACCCGAGCAACGCCGGGTTATACTGCTAGTATATATATATATATATATATATATATATATATATATATATATATAGATCCACAGTTTTACCATTCTTATTTAAAACGTGACATGTTCTTTCAACATTAAACGTTAACACATCGGCAGTTGACCTAAAGAAGCTTATGAAAGCCACTAAAACCCACTGCAAAGTGTTGACACATTTTTTGTCCAGTGGGGAAATTAAACCTTTTCTCAGTTGCATCTCTGTTCTCGAAGATGGAGTGCGGCTCAGTTGTAGCTCTGTCTCAGGACAGATATGCAGCTGAGAAAAATTATACTGAGCAGATGCCTAGTCCCGGGTAACAATGCCCCGAGGACGCGCCACCCCATTGCATCAGAGGAGTAAACCAGGTGCTCATCACCGAGGCCAGCGCGATCGTCGATTGCAGGGACTGGGTAATTATTTGTACCTTATCTCGCCCGTACGTGTCCCGGCTCCCCACATTAAAAACCGACCTTGTGGCACATCTCGTTCCAGTGAGGGAATAGGGTAAATATATACTTCAGCAATTCAAAGTAGGTTAGTATTTTTTACGAAAAAAAGTAGGTTGACGGGACGATGCGGATGCGTGTTGTGTTGCAGCGGATATCGGCTAGGAACGAGGAATCAGGAAGCCGAGTTCGAATTCCAGTTCAATTCCTTGCATTCACATACGCGCAAATACCTTTGGGAAACGTATTAATCCGTTTCTTCCCTCTAGTTATGGGTTAAATAACAGAACAGATTGGGTTTTATAGCATTAGCTAGCAATCAGTCTACTGCAGAAAATAATGGCAACCTACTGCGGGATAATCATCTGCCCAGTCAGTCATGTCTCTTTCGAGACATGATCGCCCAAAGCGTGTATCACGTATGGCACTTAACTGACTGACTGAATATAATAGTTAGAAACATGATTAAGGCTTCTACTGGGCATAAAGTGGGAGATCTGTTTTCTATTGTTATGAAGTAATGAACTGATCCCCCACTAATTACTACTTAATAATATAATACATTTCTTAACACTGTCGCTATGAGTCAGATAACAGGACAGATTGGGTTCTATAGCCTTGGCTGGCAACTAGTCTACCGCAGAAAGCAATGGCAACCTACTGTGGGATAATCTTCTGCCCAGTCAGTCATATCTCTTTCGAGACATGTTCGCCCAAAGCGTGTATCACGTATGTCACTTAACTGACTGACTGAATATAATAGTTGAAAACATGATTAAGGCTTCTAATAGGCATAAAGTGGGGGACCGGTTTTCATTTTTATGAAGTAATAAATTACTCCCCCCACTAATTACTACTTAATAATATAATCCATCATTTGCCATTCTAGCTATGAGTCAAATAAAAGGGCAGATTGGGTTTTATAGACTTGGTTGGCAACCAGTCTACCGTAGAAAGCAAGGGCAACCTACTGTGGGGCAATCTTCTACCCAGTCAGTTATGTCTCTTTCGCCCAAGCGTGTAATATGCATGGCACTTAACTGACTGACTGATGGGACAATAGTTAGGAACAGACTGTTTTATTGAGTCCTAAAAGACTGCAATTAGAGAAGACGGCTTCCAACAAGCTTAAAAGCCGAAGTAGCAGGTTATATATTGTTGACTGAACTGGTATATATTTTCTTGTATCAGGTATAAGTATATGGGGTGATATGATTATAAAAAAGAAATGCAATAAAAATATACGTGTATAATATTTACACCATATGCCTCCGATGAATACTGAGAATATTTTGGCCAGAGAAGATCTCTAATGAAAACCTGTTGAAGAAATGCAAGCAAGAGAACATGAGCACCATCATTACAAGAAGGTGGTGGAGATGAATTGGGCATGTACTCCGGAAAGATCCACAGTCAATCACAAGAACAGCTCTGCAGTGGACCCCAGATGGCAAAAGGAAAGAGGGGAAAACCAAGAACGACATGGAGAAGTACGGTGCATAATGAGATGAAAGCCATGCAGTACTCTTGGGGTTCATTGACTAGTCTGGCCCAAGATAAGCAGAGGTGGAGAAGCTTTGTTGCTGCCATACACATCATTAGGTGTAACGGATGATGAAAATGAAAAAACTCTTTGTAAAATCATATTTTCTCTAGCATTACATCATTTTTTCTTTCTTTTGTTCCTATGTTCTTTCTTTCTTTTTTTCTTTTTTTAGGCAATTCCTTTTTTTTTTCTTTGCACTTCTTTTTTCTATTCAATTTTGGAACATCATAAGTCGTTCTTTCATCTGAACATTAATTATTTCTTTCTCGCTATCTTTTTTATTGTTTCTTTCTTTTTGTATTTCATTCTATATTCGATCCTGGGCATGACGGTAAACTGCATCCGGCAGCAAGGCCTCTGATTAGGAGGTTGTAATGAGCATAAAACAACCTCTTAATACCAGAGCTGTGTTGTATCTCCTCTCCTCTACGGATCTGAGTTCTGGAGAATGACTAAGGCGGATCTCGCCAAACTTCCATCCTTTCACACCATATGCCTCCGACAAATACTGAGAATATTTTGGCCAGAGAAGATCTCTAATGAAAACCTGTTGAAGAAATGCAAGCAAGGGAACATGGGCACAATCATTACAAGAAGGCGGTGGAGATGGATTGGTCATGTGCTCCGGAAAGATCCACAGTCAGTCACAAGAACAGCACTAAACTGGACCATAGATGGCAAAAGAAAGAGGGGAAGACCAAGAACGACATGGAGAAGTACGGTGAAGAATGAGATGAAAACCATGCAGTACTCTTGGGGTTCATTGACTAGTCTGGCCCAAGATAGGCAGAGGTGGAGAAGCTTTGTTGCTGCCCTACACACCATTGGGTGTAACGGATGATGATGATGATGATGATGAATATTTAAAAACGCATATATACACGTATTTAAATATTTGATTCTCTTTGACTTTGAAACAATTTAGACGTGAATAGAAATAACTTTAACTTCCTGAAGAAAAACGGCGGAAAATAAAACTCGTTCTTGTCGAAAGTTCGGATGTCGTCGTCGTTGGTATTGCCTCATGATACGAATCACAGACAATTTTTTAAGTCATCATTTTTCACTGACGGGAAGACATCAGGAAAAGAATATTTTGGAGGAAAAAAATCGTCATAGCTATAATTTCTAGCGAACGTTTAACTAGATGACTTCTTCTATGTAACGAATCCCTCGAGAAATTCTCCGCTATCAGGAGGAAAAAAACACGAATAAACCGACATGATTCAGGAAGGCAGAAGATGTCAATTGGCGTTGTACAGGGTGGAGCAGAGCAACTTGCTTATCTAATTCGAAACTTATTTATAAATGGAACTCTGTGTGTGTGTGTGTGTGTGTGTGTGTGTGTGTGTGTGTGTGTGTGTGTGTGTGTGTGTGTGTGTCCGTTACCTATAGAGTCCAAAAGGGCTAAACCGGTTTTCTGGAAAATTTACACAGTTGTACTATATGCGTCTGTGAGTGTTCTTAGCAAGGTTTTGTGTCGAGGCACCCCCGATAAATATCGAAAATCAATAATCGAAAAAATCGGGTTAAAGAAGGAGTGGTCCGATTTTAATCAAATTTGATACACTCATAGACAAAGACATAAGAAATGATATTCAGAAGTTTCAAGGTTGCAGTTCTTACAATAGTGCAGAAAATCGATAATATATAAGGCAAGATGTTAGTGTGTGCGTCTGTTTATCTGCCTGTATGTCTGTATTTTTTCGGCCTTTTTATTTTAGTGTTTGCTTCGGGTTTGGCTCTAAGTAGGTACAATTGTAGTTCTTAGTCTCAGCCATGATACCATTTCCTCAGAGGACTTATTTAGCCTTCAAAATTCAGTTTACGACGAAAAAACCTATTTGATATCGATACCAGGAAATCAAAATTTACCTTACATACATTAAAATTTACCTTACATTATTCTTTCAGTCTACGGTTTCGCTTTAACTGGAAACAACTATTGCTTTTTAGTCATTCGTGCGAACGTCCAAAGTGTATGAGCTCCAGGACCATGGATTAGTTTTAAATCTTTCATTACATCCGTGCAACGACGGGATATACTGCTAGTATATATACTCTGGAAAAAATGGTAGACTTTGAAAAAACTGTAGCTACTCTGGCATCTACACATCGTTCATTCAGTAATGAATTAGAACACTCTAACTACTGGCGTATGTATACATGTTATATCATACGCTAAAAGTCTGCCTCCTTCTGCCGAGCGCCAATAGGTCAAAGGTCGAATCGCTGACTGACGCCAATTCGGTCAGTTTTCAATTCTGGGTAAAATGCAATCGGATGTCTGAACGTACTGATGAGCTGTGATACAGCGAAACATATCTGTCTGCAGAAAACTACATATATATATATATATATATATATATATATATATATATATATATTTATATACCTATGTTTCTACCATGAGTGGTGTCTTCAGGCGATTTGCAAATTGCCTGAAGACACCACTCATGGTAGAAACCTAGGTCGCGTAATAACTCGTTTACAAGTGGAAAATATTCATAAGTTCTACAATTGCTATTACTATAGTTATATATTTATTTATATATATATATATATATATATATATATATATATATAATATTAACTATAGTAATAGCAATACCAATAGTAACAGAACTAACTCTGCCGAAACTAGTATTAATTAAGCTATAATTTAAATCGTCTTTTAGAAGCACCGATAAAGAACTCGGAGGGAAAAGAAGGGGAAGTAAAAAAGAAATAACCAAAGTGCATGAAGAAAAAGTCAAGCACTCTTAAGAAAGAAAAAACCCCAAGACGAAAACCCTAACACCAGAGCGCTCAATACGACCAAACAATAGATAGATAGATAGATAGATAGATAGATAGATAGATAGATAGATAGATATGAACAGACTTAGATAGATAGATAGATAGATAGATAGATAGATAGATAGATAGATAGATTATAAGGAAGAAACTGAGATAGATAGATAGATAGATAGATAGATAGATAGATAGATAGATAGATAGATAGATAGATAGATAGAATAGACTAGACTAAGATAGATAGATAGATAGATAGATAGATAGATATGAACAGACTAGATAGATAGATAGATAGATAGATAGATAGATAGATAGATAGATAGATAGATAGATAGATAGATAGATAGATATGAACAGACTTAGATAGCTAGATAGCTAGATATAACCTTTCCGTTTTCGTTCACTCTATACTTATAATACCCCCTCCTGAATTCTGAAATGTTAATCATTTATTTATTTATACTCCAACAGATGTAGATAGGTTCTCCTAACGTCTGGTTCACGGACCACCCTAGTCTTTTGAACAGGGGTCGATACTTATCGCTTGCTGTCTGTTTATGACTTTTTTTCCGGTTCGATTTGATTTTATTATTCTATTTTTCTCCCTGTAACTACCAGCGTCCCAGTGACTTTATCGCCTTGCTTAAGCTGGATATATTAAAACGAATAACATTTGTAAAAACGGATAGTATTTCGTTTCTTTGATTCCGAACCAACATGAGCGTTATATTATAGGTGGAGCTTATCTATTCTTTTTCTGTTAGTAGTGGATAGTCCGTTCGAGTGAAGGTAGTTGTATATTGTTGCAGGTTAACGGAATTTCGCCTTGTTGTAGATAGCCCACTATAAGTCATAAAATGATTATAATTCAAAAAAAGCAATTTGAGTAGAAAAATAACATTTTATATATACACATATCAATTAATTTTTTTTTTTTTTACAATTGAAGTAATACATGAAGTATAGGTCCAACGGACGTTAAAATGTTCATGGCAATAAAATGCTGAAAGAGAATTAATGCTTAGGAATCTGGGAGCATGTAAGTAAGGAAGTATTCTCTCCTTAGGTCAGTAAGTTGTTTTTGAGGCAGGAGAGAAGGAAAGAGGTAAGGGAGGCGAGCGTAGTAAGCTGCTTGACTTGGTCAAGGAAGATACTAATTACTCTCTTCTCCTAGAGTCTGTCTGCCTGGTGAAGCTTTCTGTATCCGCTTTTTACATCTTCTTTTTGGATCACAGCAGATCACTTGGGATTTCACACTTGTATTTGGTTCTGGGCTTCCCATTGGCTGATAAATAAAATTCGCGTAGGCTCGTGAACTGGAAATTTAATATTTAATTACTTTTTAGTTTTCAGCCGGAACATCTGCTCGGGCCGGTGGCGAAGCGACGACTTTTGGTCATTTGCTTTTTGGTCGTGAAAGCGCAAACATCCGGTCCATCGCTTTTGCTCGGGATCACCACAATATTTCGAGATCTTAGCTTCATTTCTTTCACTCCTGGAAACTTTTCAGCTATTTTACAAATACCTTCAATGACAGTCAGTTAACTGTCATACGTGATAAACGGTTGGATGATCTTTGACTGGACAAAATATTTTCCCGCGGTAAGTTGCTATTGTAATATAACAATCTGGCCCCACCCGAGGAAGGCTGATGCAAGCGAGGGTGTTTCCGGTCGTTGAAAGGAACGGATGTCGTTTGACCTTATTTCCGGCAGCAGTGGAAATAACTACAGAGGCAAACAGAACAGGTGTCTCTGAGAATTACGTGGGCGTGCGTGGGCGAGGCAAAACCGGAAGAAAAAGTCCCGGTTCTGGAAGATTATAAAAAGACCTCGGCACACGGATTCGCCAGTAGAGGAGCAACAGAGATCGGCCGGTGAAGAGAGAGACACAACAGATAAGACTACACTCCCGTCAACCCATTAGAAGCGCGCTCTCTCAATTCTCTGTTCCCTATGCTACACGGTTCATCGTCATTAATAAAAATATAACTTTATATTTTTATATATATGCGTGTTTGTTGTTTGTCGATATATAACACTATTACTTTGTACGATAGACTAGTTGTACGATAGACTAGTCGCTGGTAGTTACAGAACTAAGTTTCTCCTTTATTTAACCCATAACTGGAGGGAGACGGGACGGATTAATACCTTTCCCAAAGATATTTCTGCGTAAGTGTGTGCAACAAATTCAACCGGAATTTGAACTCGGCTCTTCCGATTTCTCGTTCCGAGCCAATGCACCACAACGCATTCTATTTAATTAAAAATTTGGGGCAAAATAATACGGACGATGCACAGATCAACTCACTCATCATATCCATAAAACGTTTTTCTGTGTTTTAGACAGATAAAATAATACTTATAAAAAAAAAAAATCTGCAGATAACTCTATTTTTATATATTGATTATCGAAATCAAAATGAATTTTTTTTTTTTTAATCATTTCACCCCGAGCAAGGCAGAATCGCCACTGATGTGCAGGGGGTTACATAAATGTAAAAAGATTAATTAGAAAAGAGTGAGGAGTACAAGCTAGTTAGAAAGGAACAATAGAAAGCTGAGAAAGCAGGTGCAATGACAGATACATGGGCGGAGAGAAAGCGAAGATTACACAGGGGAGGGGAGAGAGCTAGAGTCCAGTGGTTAGTAGATGAGTATTAACTTTGCATTTAAATTTCTGGAGGTTGTAGCCGTCAGGAAAGCAAGAATACGGGAGTGAGTTCCACAGGCAGGAAGTGCGAGAGAGGAAGCTGCAGGAGTAGAATTGTCGTCTGCATTTGGCTAACCTGACTGTGAATGGGTGGGACCCAGTTGCCAGTCTGGTTGCACGAGTAAACACCTGTTGAAGAGGCATCAGTGACTTAAGTTCGTCCGAGCAGAAGCCATGAAAGTATTTATAGAAGAGACAGAGGGAGGCCACATTTCGACGATGGGAAAGTGGCTGCAGTCGAGTCGCCAGATCAGTACCTATCACATTACAGACTCTCCTTTGGAGCTTGTCAAGAACACTGAGGAGAAAAGTTAAATAAAATATAAACTCCGATTGACTTATATGCTTTGTTTCTTTACTGATTTATCAAAGGATGACTCATTGATGGGAATCGGGATACGAAGAAAAAGAATGTGGGCCCGTGGTTGTTCCCCTGTCGGCAAAGCTGAGTCATCGGTAAAAAAGGACATTATAGGAAGATGGAATCTACACGGTGTATTTTTAAAACTGTCCGACACACGACTCTAATCTGATCGTACACCGTCATAAACGGACACACACTTAGCCAGTCCTATGTGATTACCGGTTTAGTATCAAAGTTCGTTAAAATATTCCAAAAAAATAAATCAGTCGCTATTTTAGAAGCAATCGCTTTAACATCGGATAGTTATAAATCGGACAAGCGTAGTACGCATAAAATAATATCTTTTCTTAACAGGCACACACACACACACATATATATACACACACACACACACACACACACACACACACACACACACATATATATATATATATATATATATATATATATATATATATAACGTAGAATATTTGGTATTTAAGTCAGATGAATTATGATAGAGACGTACTCAAAAGAACTCAATGTTAAATTTTTTTATTTAATTTAACAGATTAATATAATCTTAATAATATTAATATTAAAAGTTATGATTTACCATTTATTGTTATACGATAGATACATCCCATTAATTTTAAAACTAAAATTAATGTTAAATTTCCATGTCATGTTTTTCTAAGTGTTATGTCGTGAGTAAGAATAAATAACTCAACAACAGGAATAGGTTAATTGTTGTATTCCGTGAAAATAGTATTTACAAAGGTTATTAGTATCCAATACAAGAATAACGGTTAATCGTCTCAACCGTCGTAAGACGTAGTATGAGCAATGGGTACTTCCGGGTCGTCACCGGAAGTCTACAACTGACTTGTCGATCGGCTGCTCGGCACACTCTCCTACGTAGATGCCAACATTACTTTACATAGTAATGGAATAGTCCATTATAGCCGAATAGGCGCGGACGTCCCAACACTAAGAAAGCAGATGAATTGCAATAGACGCTGGTGTCGATCTAAGACGTTCACTTTAACTTCTTTTTTCTTTATACTGTTCTTTCTCCTTTTCTTTTTCTTTTTGCTTCTCTTTTTTCCGTTTATGATTTTTCTATATTTTCTTTTTCTTTCTTTCTTTTGCTTTATTTTTATTTTTATTTTTATTTTTATTTTTTTTTTTTGAAAGGGCAAGGAAATGTTTTTGTAGTTTACCGTTACAAATATCTATTCTCGGTATGGGCACGTGAGAGTCTGTATATGATTCTTTCCTGGATGATTTTGAATATTAACTGTTGTATCATTTGGGTCTGAAGAGTGGCAGGTTTTGGCTGCGAAATATGTATTACCCATGAAATTGTAGAATATCTAAATTTTTTTCTAAAGTATATATATATATATATGTGTGTGTGTGTGTGGCTTTTCTACAAGTATAGGGTGTTTCATTATGACGAACCGAAGTCACTAGTAAATAAAACGGTGTTATTTGTAAAATATTATTGATTTCACTCTTGATTCATGTTATTTGAATCATGCCAGTTTTTGCCTGGATTGAATCCTATGGATGTCGAAGACTTTTTATTCCAACAGGACTGCGCCACATGTCACACAACCAATGCAACAATGACTTTACTGAATAAGAAGATACAACTCACATCATCTTTCAAAACAGTGACGTAAGTGATCGTATGGTTTCATGCCTTTAGATTTTTTCCTTTAGGGATCATCTCAAACCAACACCAATTCAACAGCTGAAAGATACGATTATTAGGCATCTTGTGAGATCGAGAGCTAACTATACAGAGACGTCATCAAAGATTTTAACCATCAAGTGATGTAAGTGATCGTACGGTTTCATGCCTTTAGGTTTTTCCTTTAGATCTATGCTAACAAGCAGACAAGAATTCAACAGCTGAAAGATGAGATAATTAGGCATATTGGTAACATCGAGGGCTAACTATCCAGAGACGTCATCAAATATGTTGACCATCAAATGAAGTGTACCACCGATGCCTTTGCAGATATTTGGGAGATATTATTTTTCGCACATCGTTGCCATTTCTTAAATAACATGATTCGATGCTGAAATTATTAAAAATTCACTAATAACCCTGTTTTATTTCTTTTTAAATTCGATATGTCCTCAAAAAAACACCTTATATTTAATAGCAACGGCTCTAATGAGATTGTCCCCTGATTTCCCGACCACGAGTATTTACGCGTGCTACTCTATTTGTTTCAAGGTCCCAACTCTTTACCGTCTTCCATTTATCCGACCTGTGAGCATCAAGTTCTCCATGCCTTTCTTTCTCATTACGTGTCCCAGGAACCTAATTTTCTCTTCCTGATATTTAGTATGAGTTTCCTTCTAAGTTACCATTATCTCTTTTCTAATCTTCTCACTCTTATGTAGCCCCCTGCACATCAGTGGCGTTACCGCCTTGCTTGGGGTGATATGATAAAAAAAAAAATTATTCAAAAATCTAACTACGATTATTTGGTTACTTATTTTAGTGCAAAATTTTACTTGCAGTTATTTCTAGGTGTCGCAAAACAATGTTTAAACAAATTAGACGTAAATAATTAACTTTGCTTTTGTAAGTCGGTCAGTTAAAAACCATACGTGATACACGTTTTGCACGGTTCGTGTTTTGAAAGTGACATGACTGACTAGACAGAGGATTTTCTCGAAACAGTTTGCCAATACTTTCTGCAGTAAACTGATTGCCATCCAAAGCTATAGAACCCAATCTGTTCCGCTGGATGGAGAAGCGACGAATTAATACCGTTCCCTACAGTATTTGCGCAAAAATGAACCCAACAAATTCAACTGAAATTCGAACTCGGCCCTCTGATTTCGCTTTCCGAGCCGATGTACACTGCACCACAACGGCCTTCCGCTCTTTTGGAGCCACCTGTTACTTATCTCATTGCCAACATACGGTTTTTTTTTTACGCTTATATAAGTAGCGAACTAATCGTTCTAAGTAACGCAGTTAATCGAAATAAGCGCTGTGTAATTTGATGCATTTAATAAATTTTTAAGAAGCTGACAATGTGTTCAAAATGGTTTACTGTTCAGAACGAACACAGTAGATCTGAAAAACACCATTGCTTCGGGTCATGTGACAGACAACCTGCGTGATTCATCATAATTAAGTATCATCGCTTGCTTGCAATATTGCTTCGCGTTATTCAAGGTCTCTTGCATCTATAACTACACGTTGAAATCTACCATTATTCTAAATCCTATTTCTCGTTAGCTTGAAGCTTGCCACCGCCAATACTATTCCGATAATAATTAAAATAACAAAAATAATGTGTTCTTTGACATCGAAAATCATAATTATTTGGCTGTTTTCTTTATAATGTAGCTTTAAAGGAAAATCACTGGTTATTTCTAAAAGCAGATGTAGCCTGCGGCAAAAAGGAAGCCATGTCAGCTGTGAATGAATGACCTGCAGCTTATTCCCAAGAGGATCCGTCAGCGAGGTGTGAATTGGTAATCCGTTTCAAACGCTGTTTTAAATACAGTTAGTTTGTAAAACACACACACACAGCCAAACCGGCCTTTTTTCTGTTATCTTTTTCTTACAGTGAGGTTTACCGTGTACAAGGCCCAAGGGTCACTTGATGTAGACTGGTCTTGGGAATGCCGGTAAACTGCATCCACTGATTGGGTTGTTGTTAAGAGAATGGAACTATGTCTTAATTGCTGTTATTCTCAAGTCTACCCTGACCCGGAGTGATAGCACCTGTCAGGGTCCCAGCTATGGGCAAATAGTTAACCCCCAAACTGGGGTCAAAACACTATAAAAGTATAAAAATACACTTTTATATAAATCTAAACTTAATTATAAATGGAACATTGTCTCTGTGTATGTGTGTGTGTGTGTCCGTTACCTATAGACTCCGAAACGGTTGAACCGATTTTCTTGAAATTTTACACAGTTGTACTATAAGCGTCTGCGAGTGTTCTTAGCTAGGTTTTCTGTTGAGGTACCCTGATAAATATCGATAATCAACAAAATCGTGTTATAGAAGGAGTGGTCTGATTTTAATCAAATTTGATACAGTCATAGACAAAGACATAAGAAACGACATTCAGAAGTTTCAAGATTGCAGTTCTTACAATAGTGCAGAAAATTGATTATATATATATATATAAAGGAAAATGTTTGTGTGTGTGTGTGTGTGTCTTTATCTACCTGTATGTCTGTATTTTTTCAGCCCTTTTATTTTAGTTTTTGCTTCGGGTTTGACTCTAAGTAGGTTTAATTGTAGTTCTTAGCCATGATACCATTTACTCAGAGGACTTATTTAGCCTTCAAAATTCAGTTTACGACGAAAAAACTTATTTGATATCGATACCAGGAAGTCAACATTTGACTTACATCCATTCATTTTTCTTTCAGTCTACGGTTTCGCTTTAACTGGGAACAACTATTGCTTTTTAGTCTTTCGTGCCAACGTCCAAAGTGTCTGAGCTCCAGGACCATGGATTAGTTTTAAAGCTTTTATTACATCCGAGCAACGCCGGGCTATACTGCTAGTCTAACATGCAGAGAAAAGGCTTGTTCTCTTTCCACTCGTATTGTTCTCCTTTACGTGTGGCTGAGTTATTTGCCACTTACTGAATCTAAATCTGCAGCCAAACATTGAATTTATAAAATATACTACTGTCCTCTCTTCCCATGGTGGATATGGTTTGAGTTGGAGTTTGGGTTTTGTTTTAACGGCATATCAACACCGCTGTGGGTTATTAAATGCCCAAAAGCTAGAGTTTTATGATATTTTTTAATGTTCGTTTATCATAAAAAGGTTGATTTAGTCAGATTTTGATGATTTTTTTTGTTTTGTTCTTTTTTTGTTTTAACGGCATATCAACACCTCTGTGGGTTATTTAATGCCAAAAAGATGGGGTTTTAAGGTATTTTTTTAATGATCGGTTATAGTGAGAAGGTTGATTTAGTCAGACTTTAATAAAGATTTTTTTAATTAATTCTTTTTTATTTTAACGGCATATCAACCTCTGTGGGTTATTTAATGCCAAAAAGTGGGGTTTAAGGTATTTATTTTAATGTTCAGTTATCGTGAGAAGGTTGATTTAGTCAGACTTTAATAAAGATTTTTTTTTATTCTTTTTGATTAATTTAATCAAATTTTGATGAATTTTTTTTTAATTCTTTATTGTTTCAGAAAACTGAAAATGTCCTCTAGTTTTGTCTGTGTTTTTTTTTACGGTATATCAACACCTCTGTGAGTTATTTAATGCCAAAAAGGTGGAGTTTTAAGGTATTTTTTTAATGTTTGGTTATAGTGAGAAGGTTGATTTAATCAGATTTTGATGAAAAAGTTTTTTTTTTTTAAAAGATTGAAGATGTCTTCTGGCTTTGTATTAAAAAATGTATATCTGTTAAGATTTTTTTTCCTTTAAAATGTATATTTTTCTATAAAAGTCTATTTTTATACTTTATAGCAGAATTAGAAATAACAATTTTGTTTTGTTTTATGCTTATTAACCTCTGTGGTTTATTTAATGCCAAAGAGGTTTTTTTTGTGGGGCGGGGGGGTTAAATGTTAAGTTATCGTGAAACGGTTTATTTAGTTAAATTTTAATGAAAATGTTTTGTTTTATACTTTTTTTTATTTTAGAAAACAAAACTTGTTTTCTAGTTTTGTATTGAAAATTATTTTGCTGAGAATAATTTTTTTCATGCAAAAACGTATGATGGCAATAATTCTTTTCTTCCAAAATGTGTCATAATAATAATTTTTTTTTTCAAAATGTATTATTCGTAATATTTCTCTTTCAAAAATGTATATTTTCTATAAAAGTCTATTTTTATGTATATATTTCTATACAAGTGTATTTTTATACAATCATAATGTTTTGACTCCAGTTTGGGAATTAATTATTTGCTTATAGCTGGGACCCTAACAGGTGCTACCACTCCGGGTCAGGGTGGACCTGGGAACAACAGCAATTAAGAGGTGGTTCAATGCTTCTCACAACTTCCTAATCAGAAACCTTGCTGTTGGATGTAGTTTACCGTCATACTTAGGAATGTGGACCAGGTATTGAATGTATCATTAATGTCACTGAATTCACAAAGCCATGCTTTATTCCACTAGGATATTGTACCGTTCTATATTGTGTTTAATACATTTCCGTTTGTTCTAAAGTATGTTCGTTGTCTGTTCCCACATTAAATTGTCTTATCGACATCGAATATCTATTGGCTTGTATAAGCTCGATTTAAAAACAAAACAAAACAAAAAAAATCTACCTACTCTAACCAGATTCACAAATTTCCATCACTGTCGCCAGTTCAGCATTATTTATCGTCTATCTAAAAATCGTTTTGTTTATTCAAGCGGAAATGACTAAAAATGGAGGAGATGGTGTCATAAACTGGTTGACAAGATAGTTATTTCTCGACTACCTGAGCTCCCTATGTTCCCCTTCAGTTCGTATTCCCTGAGGAAAGCTAAGAGCCGAGTTGTTTCCAACGACTCCTGTCCCCAGGCATGAAAAAGAGGGTTAAAATCTAATCCTTCACTGTCATGCATCCGCCATACTAGTTCGCGCGACTGCGCATGCCTTATTGAGAAATCGATATATATATATATATATATATATATATATATATATATATATATATATTCTTGCTGTATTTATATTTTTTTCAAGTATTGGTATGTTTTTTGTTTTTTTTTCATATATATATTTGCCGAAATTTGTTTTATATTGTTTGTTACTTTGGAGAAAAACACGAGGTGCATAAGATTTAACATCACTCCCAACGTGAATTCTATTGAAGAGGAATCGTTTAGTGTTCCTCTCCTTAATTCCAGGCTTGGCTTTTATATATAAAACTTCGGTCAAAGATTTGCTAGTCTGACTATAATTAAGCACCTCCCCCAACCGCAAGAAACGTGAGGTGCGCCGATGACTGAAGATATGGCTCGTAGCCAGATGTAACCCTCATGTATGTTCGAACATGCACTTATGAAAAGGGGAAAAAAAAAAGGTTTTCTCTTCTCGGGAAAAAAAAGATTGACTTCATTGTAAGAGACTTGAACAACTGTAAAATGAATGTAAATACACTCTTAATCTGTCATTAACGCGCATCGTGTTTACTGTCAAAAGCCTTACTTACATTCATTCCTGACCCGTGACTATACCTTCTATTCTGATTTTCAATTCATTCCTATAGTAAAATCATTAGCAATGCATTTACATTATACATATAATAGCCCTATTCTATCAGTAATGCTTGCATTCATTCCTGACCACTGACAATCCCTTTCTTCCTGATTTCCAATGCTTCCCTATAGTAAAATCATTAGCAATGCATTTACATTGTACATATAATAGCCCTATTCTAGCAGTAATGCTAGCATTCATTCCTGACCACTGACAATCCCTTTCTTCTTGATTTTCAATGCGTTCCTATAGTAAAAACATTAGCAATGCATTTACATTATACATTGAATAGCCCTATTCTATCAGTAATGCTTGCATTCATTCCTGACCACTGACAATCCCTTTCACCCTGATTTTCAATGCATTCCTATAGTAAAATCATTAGCAATGCATTTACATTATACATATAATAGCACTATTCTATCAGTAATGCTTGCATTCATTCCTGACCATTGACAATCCCTTTCTTCCTGATTTCCAATGCATTCCTATAGTAAAATCATGAGCAATGCATTTACATTATACATTGAATAGCCCTATTCTATCAGTAATGCTTGCATTCATTTCTGACCACTGACAATCCCTTTCATCCTGATTTTCAATGCATTCCTATAGTAAAATCATTAGCAATGCATTTACATTATACATATAATAGCACTATTCTATCAGTAATGCTTGCATTCATTCCTGACCACTGACAATCCCTTTCTTCCTGATTTCCAATGCATTCCTATAGTAAAATCATGAGCAATGCATTTACATTATACATATAATAGCCCTATTCTATCAGTAATGCTTGCATTCATTCCTGACCACTGACAATCCCTTTCTTCCTGATTTCCAATGCTTCCCTATAGTAAAATCATTAGCAATGCATTTACATTGTACATATAATAGCCCTATTCTATCAGTAATGCTTGCATTCATTTCTGACCACTGACAATCCCTTTCATCCTGATTTTCAATGCATTCCTATAGTAAAATCATTAGCAATGCATTTACATTATACATATAATAGCCCTATTCTATCAGTAATGCTTGCATTCATTACTGACCACTGATAATCCCTTTCTTCCTGATTTTCAGTCCATTCTTATAGTTAAATTTTTAGCAATGCATTTACATTCTACATATAATAGCCCTATTCTATCAGTAATGCTTGCATTCATTCCTGACCACCGACAATCCCTTCCGTTCTGATTTTCAATGCATTCCTATAGTAAAATCATTAGCAATGCCTTTACATAATACATATAATAGCCCTATTCTATCAGTAATGCTTGCATTCATTTTTGACCACTGACAATCCCTTTCATCCTGATTTTCAATGCATTCCTATAGTAAAATCATTAGCAATGCATTTACATTATACATATAATAGCCCTATTCTATCAGTAATGCTTGCATTCATTCCTGACCACTGACAATCCCTTTCTTCTTGATTTTCAATGCGTTCCTATAGTAAAATCATTAGCAATGCATTTACATTATACATATAATAGCCCTATTCTATCAGTAATGCTTGCATTCATTCCTGACCACTGACAATCCCTTTCTTCTTGATTTTCAATACGTTCCTATAGTAAAATCATTAGCAATGCATTTACATTATACATTGAATAGCCCTATTCTATCAGTAATGCTTGCATTCATTCCTGACCACTGACCATCCCTTTCTTCCTGATTTCTAATGCATTCCTATATTAAAATCATTAGACAATGCATTTACATTATACATATAATAGCCCTATTCTATCAGTAATGCTTGCATTCATTCCTGACCACTGACAATCCCTTTCTTCTTGATTTTCAATGCGTTCCTATAGTAAAATCATTAGCAATGCATTTACATTATACATTGAATAGCCCTATTCTATCAGTAATGCTTGTATTCATTCCTAACCACTGACCATCCCTTTCTTCTTGATTTTCATCATGTTCCTATAGTAAAATCATTAGCAATGCATTTACATTATACATATAGTTCTATTCTATCAGTAATGCTTGCATTCATTCCTGACCACTGATAATCCCTTTCTTTCTGATTTTCAATGCGTTGCTATAGTAAAATCATTAGCAATGCATTTACATTATACATATACAGCTCTATTCTATCAGTAATGCTTGCATTCATTCCTGACCACTGACAATCCCTTTCTCTTGATTTTCAATGCGTTCTATAGTAAAATCATTAGCAATGCATTTACATTATACATATAATAGCCCTATTCTATCAGTAATGCTTGCATTCATTCCTGACCACTGACAACTTTCTTCTTGATTTCCAATGCATTCTATAGTAAAATCATTAGCAATGCATTTACATTATACACATATTGAAGCCCTATTCTATCAGTAATGCTTGCATTCATTCCTGACCACTGACAATCCCTTTCTTCTTGATTTCCAATGCATTCCCATAGTAAAAATCATTAGCAATGCATTTACATTATACATATAATAGCCCTATTCTATCAGTAATGCTTGCATTCATTCCTGACCACTGACAATCCCTTTCTTCTTGATTTCCAATGCGTTCCTATAGTAAAATCATTAGCAATGCATTTATATTTATACATATAATAGCCCTATTCTATCAGTAATGCTTGCATTCATTCCTGACCACTGACAATCCCTTTCTTCTTTGATTTTCAATGCGTTCCTATAGTAAAATCATTAGCAATGCATTTACATTATACATATAATAGCCCTATTCTATCAGTAATGCTTGCATTCATTCCTGACCACTGACAATCCCTTTCTTCTTGATTTTCAATGTTCCTATAGTAAAATCATTAGCAATGCATTTACATTATACATATAATAGCCCTATTCTATCAGTAATGCTTGCATTCATTCCTGACCACTGACAATCCCTTTCTTCTTGATTTTCAATGCGTTCCCATAGTAAAATCATTAGCAATGCATTTACATTATACATTGAATAGCCCTATTCTATCAGTAATGCTTGCATCTGTTCCTGACCACTGACCATCCCTTTCTTCCCGATTTCCACGCATTCCATAGTAAAATCATTAGCAATGCATTTACATTATACATATAATAGTTCTATTCTATCAGTAATGCTTGCATTCATTCCTGACCACTGACAATCCCTTTCTTCTTGATTTTCAATGCGTTCCTATAGTAAAATCATTAGCAATGCATTTACATTATACATTGAATAGCCCTATTCTATCAGTAATGCTTGTATTCATCTCCTGACTCCTACCGACCATCCCTTTCTTCCCTGATTTCCAATGCATTCCTATAGTAAAATCATTAGCAATGCATTTACATTATACATATAATAGCCCTATTCTATCAGTAATGCTTGCATTCATTCCTGACCACTGATAATCCTTTTCTTCCTGATTTTCAGTCCATTCTCATAGTTAAATTTTTAGCAATGCATTTACATTATACATATAATAGCCCTATTCTATCAGTAATGCTTGCATTCATTCCTGACCACTGACAATCCCTTTCTTCCTGATTTCCAATGCATTCCTATAGTAAAATCATAAGCAATGCATTTACATTATACATATAATAGCCCTATTCTATCAGTAATGCTTGCATTCATTCCTGACCACTGACAATCCCTTTCTTCTTGATTTTCAATGCGTTCCTAGAGTAAAATCATTAGCAATGCATTTACATTATACATTGAATAGCCCTATTCTATCAGTAATGCTTGCATTCATTCCTGACCACTGATAATCCCTTTCTTCCTGATTTTCAGTCCATTCTTATAGTTAAATTTTTAGCAATGCATTTACATTCTACATATAATAGCCCTATTCTATCAGTAATGCTTGCATTCATTCCTGACCACCGACAATCCCTTCCGTTCTGATTTTCAATGCATTCCTATAGTAAAATCATTAGCAATGCCTTTACATAATACATATAATAGCCCTATTCTATCAGTAATGCTTGCATTCATTTTTGACCACTGACAATCCCTTTCATCCTGATTTTCAATGCATTCCTATAGTAAAATCATTAGCAATGCATTTACATTATACATATAATAGCCCTATTCTATCAGTAATGCTTGCATTCATTCCTGACCACTGACAATCCCTTTCTTCTTGATTTTCAATGCGTTCCTATAGTAAAATCATTAGCAATGCATTTACATTATACATATAATAGCCCTATTCTATCAGTAATGCTTGCATTCATTCCTGACCACTGACAATCCCTTTCTTCTTGATTTTCAATGCGTTCCTATAGTAAAATCATTAGCAATGCATTTACATTATACATTGAATAGCCCTATTCTATCAGTAATGCTTGCATTCATTCCTGACCACTGACCATCCCTTTCTTCCTGATTTCTAATGCATTCCTATATTAAAATCATTAGCAAATGCACATTTACATTATACATATAATAGCCCTATTCTATCAGTAATGCTTGCATTCATTCCTGACCACTGACAATCCCTTTCTTCTTGATTTTCAATGCGTTCCTATAGTAAAATCATTAGCAATGCATTTACATTATACATTGAATAGCCTATTCTATCAGTAATGCTTGCATTCATTCCTAACCACTGACCATCCCTTTCTTCTTGATTTTCAATGCGTTCCTATAGTAAAATCATTAGCAATGCATTTACATTATACATATAATAGCCCTATTCTATCAGTAATGCTTGCATTTCATTCCTGACCACTGATAATCCCTTTCTTCTTGATTTTCCAATGCGTTGCTATAGTAAAATCGTGTAATGCATTTACATTATACATATAATAGCCCTATTCTATCAGTAATGCTTGCATTCATTCTGACCACTGACAATCCCTTTCTTCTTGATTTTCAGTAAATCATTAGCAATACATTTACATTGTACATATAATAGCCCTATTCTATCAGTAATGCTTTCATTCTGACCACTGACAATCCCTTTCTTCTTGATTTCCAATGCATTCCTATAGTAAAATCATTAGCAATGCATTTACATTATACACTATAATAGCCTATTCTATCAGTAATGCTTGCATTCATTCCTGACCACTGACAATCCCTTCTTCTTGATTTCCAATGCATTCCTATAGTAAAATCATTAGCAATGCATTTACATTATACATATAATAAGCCTATTCTATCAGTAATGCTTGCATTCCTGACCATGACAATCCCTTTCTTCTTGATTTCCAATGCGTTCCTATAGTAAAATCGTACTTATTTTGTTTACATTATACATATAATAGCCTATTCTATCAGTAATGCTTGCATTCATTCCTGACCACTGACAATCCCTTTCTTCTTGATTTTCCAATGCGTTCCTATAGTAAAATCATTAGCAATGCATTTACATTATACATATAATAGCCCTATTCTATCAGTAATGCTTGCATTCATTCCTGACCACTGACAATCCCTTTCTTCTTGATTTTCAATGCGTTCCTATAGTAAATCATGTAATGCATTTACATTATACATATAATAACCCTATTCTATCAGTAATGCTTGCATTCATTCCTGACCACTGACAATCCCTTTCTTCTTGATTTTCAATGCGTTCCTATAGTAAAATCATTAGCAATGCATTTACATTATACATTGAATAGCCTATTCTATCAGTAATGCTTGCATTCATTCCTGACACTGACCATCCCTTTCTTCCTGATTTCCAATGCATTCCTATAGTAAAATCATTAGCAATGCATTTACATTATACATATAATAGCCCTATTCTATCAGTAATGCTTGCATTCATTCCCTGACCACTGACAATCCCTTTCTTCTTGATTTTCAATGCGTTCCTATAGTAAAATCATTAGCAATGCATTTACGTATACATTGAATAGCCTATTCTATCAGTAATGCTTGCATTCATTCCTGACCACTGACCATCCCTTTCTTCCTGATTTCCAATGCATTCCTATAGTAAAATCATTAGCAATGCATTTACATTATACATATAATAGCCCTATTCTATCAGTAATGCTTGCATTCATTCCTGACCTACGATAATCCTTTCTTCCTGATTTTCAGTCCATTCTCATAGTTAAATTTTTAGCAATGCATTTACATTATACATATAATAGCCCTATTCTATCAGTAATGCTTGCATTCATTCCTGACCACTGACAATCCCTTTCTTCCTGATTTCCAATGCATTCCTATAGTAAAATCATAAGCAATGCATTTACATTATACATATAATAGCCCTATTCTATCAGTAATGCTTGCATTCATTCCTGACCACTGACAATCCCTTTCTTCTTGATTTTCAATGCGTTCCTAGAGTAAAATCATTAGCAATGCATTTACATTATACATTGAATAGCCCTATTCTATCAGTAATGCTTGCATTCATTCCTAACCACTGACCATCCCTTTCTTCTTGATTTTCAATGCGTTTCTATAGTAAAATCATTAGCAATGCATTTACATTATACATATAATAGCCCTATTCTATCAGTAATGCTTGCATTCATTCCTGACCACTGATAATCCCTTTCTTCTTGATTTTCAATGCGTTGCTATAGTAAAATCATTAGCAATGCATTTACATTATACATATAATAGCCCTATTCTATCAGTAATGCTTGCATTCATTCCTGACCACTGACAATCCCTTTCTTCTTGATTTTCAATGCGTTCCTATAGTAAAATCATTAGCAATGCATTTACATTATACATATAATAGCCCTATTCTATCAGTAATGCTTGCATTCATTCCTGACCACTGACAATCCCTTTCTTCTTGATTTCCAATGCATTCCTATAGTAAAATCATTAGCAATGCATTTACATTATACATATAATAGCCCTATTCTATCAGTAATGCTTGCATTCTTTCCTGACCACTGACAATCCCTTTCTTCTTGATTTCCAATGCATTCCTACAGTAAAATCATTAGCAATGCATTTACATTATACATATAATAGCCCTATTCTATCAGTAATGCTTGCATTCATTCCTGACCACTGACAATCCCTTTCTTCTTGATTTCCAATGCGTTCCTATAGTAAAATCATTAGCAATGCATTTACATTATACATATAATAGCCCTATTCTATCAGTAATGCTTGCATTCATTCCTGACCACTGACAATCCCTTTCTTCTTGATTTTCAATGCGTTCCTATAGTAAAATCATTAGCAATGCATTTACATTATACATATAATAGCCCTATTCTATCAGTAATGCTTGCATTCATTCCTGACCACTGACAATCCCTTTCTTCTTGATTTTCAATGCGTTCCTATAGTAAAATCATTAGCAATGCATTTACATTATACATATAATAGCCCTATTCTATCAGTAATGCTTGCATTCATTCCTGACCACTGACAATCCCTTTCTTCTTGATTTTCAATGCGTTCCTATAGTAAAATCATTAGCAATGCATTTACATTATACATTGAATAGCCCTATTCTATCAGTAATGCTTGCATTCATTCCTGACCACTGACCATCCCTTTCTTCCTGATTTCCAATGCATTCCTATAGTAAAATCATTAGCAATGCATTTACATTATACATATAATAGCCCTATTCTATCAGTAATGCTTGCATTCATTCCTGACCACTGACAATCCCTTTCTTCTTGATTTTCAATGCGTTCCTATAGTAAAATCATTAGCAATGCATTTACATTATACATTGAATAGCCCTATTCTATCAGTAATGCTTGCATTCATTCCTGACCACTGACCATCCCTTTCTTCCTGATTTCCAATGCATTCCTATAGTAAAATCATTAGCAATGCATTTACATTATACATATAATAGCCCTATTCTATCAGTAATGCTTGCATTCACTCCTGACCACTGACAATCCCTTTCTTCCTGATTTCCAATGCATTCCTATAGTAAAATCATTAGCAATGCATTTACATTATACATATAATAGCCCTATTCTATCAGTAATGCTTGCATTCATTCCTGACCACTGATAATCCCTTTCTTCCTGATTTTCAGTCCATTCTTATAGTTAAATTTTTAGCAATGCATTTACATTATACATATAATAGCCCTATTCTAGGCGTAATTCGTGCATTAATTCATGAACAGTGGCAAAATTCCAAACGACCGGAGATTTTCTGTTGATATCTCCTCTGACCTAACTCCCACATTTCATTGCGTGAGAAAGGCTGATATCTTACAGTAGTAGGCTTCTGTCTGTAAGGGTTGACCATGGGTAGCATTCTAGTTGTCTGCTTGGCTGGAGCATTGGTGTCTGTGACTGTAGAAACTGATGCGGGACAGAGTCTTTTCTGCAGATGTTGCCTTTATGTTTTGTTTCTGATCTGTCGGTGCTGTCATTTTGCTTCCTGCGAACTCGACTCGTGTGTTAGTTGCTCCTCCTTTGATTTGAGTTGTTGGGCCAGCGTTCCTCTCCATTTAGTCCGGTTGACTGCTACTTTCTTCCATGAGTCCGTGGTGATGCCCACAGCTTTCATATCGCGTTTTATGATGCCACGTTACCGCAGTTGTGGCCGCCCGGTGGGTTTTCTTCCAGAGGCCAGTTTTCCATTCAGGAGGTATCTTACAGTACCTCCAACGCTTTTATCACGACCGGGCAAACCTAGCAGTAGATGCAGCTATAGATTCGATGGAGTCGTTTCATTTGGAGTCGGTTGAGAGACTGAGACCAAGGAGGCGCGTTGTGTTGCTCTCTTGGAGACAAGCATGCAAGAAAGAATTTAATAAATTAAAATTTTGTTTCGAAACCGGTTGAATAAATTCTGTGGATATGAACATGCTTCCATTTCCATGTTCGTTTTGTTTTTTGTTTTTTTTTGTTTTTTTTTTTCATTAACCAAAAAATCTGTTAAATTAAAATACTTGAATATAGACAGTGAAAAATGCAAGTAACTCGTTCAAAATCGATATGCCATCCCAGTTATCGAAAGCTTCGGGCAATATCTGGTCACGTTCCCACTGGTCCACGCGTAACTGCTCCGATATTGAAATGAAAATCTGCTACGAAAATTATTTAAAAAAATGTTGCTTTTAAATACAAAACTAATTTGCATATCATATTACAAATGCTATTCTACTTCGCTGTAGCGAAAATAAAGGTTTATCAGACACGGTCCCGCTGGAGAAACAGTACATCGGGAAGAATATATACCTGTATATATACCTGTATTTAAATTCTGTTAAATAGATTATAACACAAAATTCAATAAACTAGCGAGTAGATTAAAGCGGATAACTTTATTAACTGTAGACATAAAGCTTCCTGGATGATTTTTAAAACATTGGTATTCCTATAAAATTGGATCGAAATTAGTGATTTTAATAAACAATAATATCGTCGAAAGTCGTGAATCTTCTTTAAAAAGATAGTGTAATAGTTTCCCATTGCCTTTTATACATTGATTCTTTGTGACATTACCTTCAGTAAGTTAGCCGTTCGTTAACTTGTTCCGCCGTTTGATAGGGCTTATATTTCTTCCAAGATTGATGGATCCTGTCTTTCCTTGTCAATTTAGAAGCTGATCCCACTAGCCTACTTAACACCGTTATCTTAAGATGGATTGATTGGTAAGAGTCGTGATTTTATTTTTGATTGATAGTGGAGCATTTTCGCGTTGTCTTCTCTACTGAGTTTTTGTTGAGTCACATCTCTATTTAGCTGAATTTGTACTCGTCCAGCGTTCTCCCCCACTGAAGGGCCTTATTTATCTTCAGCTATAAAGGACAGGATATTGTAAGAAGCGATGATAGCCAATGTTCAAAAGAAACGTGTCACTGAATAAAAATAAGAATACAGGGTTTAGGGGATAGTCTTGTAGAAGTTTCATGAAAAGTTTCTATTGAGGCAAGAAGAGGATGTAAGTGAAGATTATGTTGATATGTTGGGTAGATAACGGTTGTCCCAAGAATTCAGGAGGTTAAAGTGTTATCAATCAGGAAGCATCTCCACGGTAGTCGCTTCCGTGACACGTATTCGAACTTTCTTCTTACAAAAGTATTATGGATGCGTCAAATCTTTCGACATTGCATGGTGGGTCAGTCAGTCTGTCAGTTAATACGCGCTTATGCGATCATGTTTCGAAAGATACATGACTGACTGAGTAGAAGCTTTCTCAACTGTAGTTTGCCATTGCTTTCTGCGGTAGACTGGTTGCCAACCAAGGCTATAGAACCCAATCTGTCCTGCTATTTAAACCATAGCTGGAGTGAAACGATGGATTAATACCTTTCCGAAAAGTATTTGCATGTAAATGAATGCAACGAACTGAACTGGAATTCGAACTTGGCTCACTGTTTTTCGTTCCAAGCTGATATCCACTGCACATCCGCATGGTTGGTACTAGCTGTAAATGACCGAATTAATGGAACGCAGGAATGTAGTTTGTCAGAATATTTTCCAGGAAAGGTAGGGATTGGCTTGCAACGAGGAAACGGTACAGTTCCGAATTCCCCGTGGGCTAACCAGATCGATATACATCTGAGGAAGTTCGGAGACACAGCGGCCGAAACTTTTTGATAACTGAAACTAAATTTATTGACAAAGTCTCTTTCGTCAGTGGCAAAAAAAAAAAAAAGAAAAATCCAGATCAATTTGCGTTAGTGACAATAATGACGAATATGTATGCTACGACAGATGAAGTTTCTTGGGCAGGTAATGAGGAAGGAGGGCTTAGAAAGTCCGATACTCACAGGGCGGATAGAGATGTAAGGTGCTTATCTTCCTTTGGTCGAGATAAAGTCCCGTGGTCACACGACAACCTCTTGTAACGTCACTTCTGATAGTGATCAAAGCGCTAGTCCCACTCTTTTAGCTAATAGCGACCGAGAAAGAAGGATGTTTCCCTTCAGTCCCGACCTACTGCCTACTTTCTCTTCTATCTACTGCTATGTTCCACTGGAACATAAAACTCCTGCCATATCCCTCTGCGGCCCCTCTAAATTTGGAGTCATGGCAATAGACGAACAGAGGTAACTTCAATTTAAATGTAAGACCT
Source organism: Ascarosepion bandense (assembly GCA_037127315.1). Taxonomy (NCBI): domain Eukaryota; kingdom Metazoa; phylum Mollusca; class Cephalopoda; order Sepiida; family Sepiidae; genus Ascarosepion; species Ascarosepion bandense. The sequence continues at coordinate 1,383,275 of JBBBDQ010001880.1, forward strand.
TTCCTTTTTGTTCCTTCTAGTACTTTGCTTTGTGTTAGACATAATGGATATGTATTTCTTCACATGTAGACAAATGTGTGTATATATGTATTATTGAATGTGTGTTATAATATATAAAATTCTCTATAGGAAAAAGCGTTCATTCATTCATTTCATTTTTCCGTTCCGCGTTATAGTTACATGGTGACTCGTCTTAATTTTATTTATTTACTAACACACGTGGGAACAGAAATAGGATATACTCCTTCACCAAAGGAAATAAAACACATACCCTTCACCGTGTGCGTTGTGGTGCAATGGAAATCGGCTCGGAACGAGAAATCGGGGAACCGAGTTCGAATGTCAGTTGAACTCATTGCATTCACTTACGCACAAATACCCTTGGGAAAGGTATTAATCCGTCTCTTCCCTCCAGTTATGAGTTAAATAACAGGACAGATTGGGTTCTATAGCCTTGGCTGGCAACCAGCCTACAGCAGAAAGTAATAGCAACCTATTCTACCCAGTCAGGCATGTCTTTTTCGGAACATGATCGCCCAAAGCATGTATCACGTATGGCACATAACTGACTGACTAAATATAATAATTGGAAACATGATTAAGGCTTCTACTAGGAATAAAGTGGAGGACCGGTTTTCTATTGTTATGAAGCAATAAACTGATCCCCCACTAGTTACTACTTAATAATGTATCTTTCCTCTCTTTAGCCATGAGTCAAAGAACAGAACAGATTGAGTTCTATAGCCTTGACTGGCAACCAGTCTACCGCAGAAAATAATGGCAACCTACTGCGGGATAATCTTCTGTCTAGTCATTCATGTCTCTTTCGAAACATGATCGCCCAAAGCGTGTATCAGAGTCAAATGTAATAAAGCTTAACTATAAGTCTGTTCATTAGTTCTGTTTTCACTAAAGTAAGTACGAAAGTTTTTTGGTTTAAGGAATACGGCCGTATGTTTGGGTCAGTGATTGTGTCTAACTATTTAATTAAAATAAAAAAGAATACCATCTTCTTTTCGCCTTTTGCCATATTTCAGTATTTTTACAGATTGAATAATTATATAATATTGTCTTAGGGAAACGTGTAAAGGGCTCGGTGATGCTTGTCGATTTGGCCTTGTGCCAAACACAACCAAGGTCCGTCAGCTACCCGCTCCCATCTCGGACTGATTTGACCGGTCAAATGCATGAATAAATAGTGAATTTTAATCATGTGATCGGCTCCGATCAGCATACCCATTTTCTAGGTATGAAAAAAAATGACCGGGGTCATAAATTAATTTGATATTTTCTATCCAATCAGAATCTAGAATCTTAACTTTCCCACTGACTTATGAAATTTGGTCTGGGTTTTTTTACAAAATGTTTTGATCCGAGTTTGCAATGTTACTTTTTTCGTTTGAATTAAATGTTAGATGCTATAGGATTTGTATCCTATAAACGTAACGGACTCAGCTGGAATTTGAACTCTGTCCGTCGTTTCCGTGTTCTTCTTTGTTAACGGTTACGCTACCACGCATAAGTTGGCGCCTCAGACTTGTCTCAGTCTTCCACTTGTAAATGTAAGTGATAGACGAATAAAAAGGATCGGACTTAAAACCTCTTCCCCGCTGGCTTGATCTCAGTTTGCATGTATCCCTACGGCCATCTCTTTGCCACCAGCCAATTGTTACACATGAAAGCCCTCTCGTCAATGTGCCCGCTTATTTTATATTTCCTTTGCTTTCTCTTTCCTCTTCAGTTCATTCTTGACGGTTCGTCCCCCCACTGCTTTAACAGTTGTTTATATTACCAGTACCACTTCAAGATGATTCACAAGTAAAAACTAATAATATAAATGATGCCAGGAAAAAATACACTGGACATTAATATTTAAAAAAAAAAAAAGACACCAATTCTACTTTATCATTGGTAAATGGACGTAAAAAGAACAAAGTAATTTGGCAATGATTAAAAACATTAAATGTAACAACAATAAAATGAAAGAAACAGAAAAATATTGGTCCTCCGATATTCACTTCCGGTCACAGTTGATGGATGACACAGACAAAATGGCGGACAGTCACTCCGCCTATTCATTAAAACATCTTGTTTTTTTTTTATTTTTCATTGAAGTTTTCTGTTTATTTGATACTTTATTATTCGTTATTTTTATTCCTTTCTAAATTGCTTTTCCTCCCCGACTTTAGTTTATCTAATTATTGTTTTCCGTTAAGACTTTCGTTCCATCTTTCAGAAATAATTTTTTTCTTTTGTTATAATTTCTTATCTTTTGAATATTTGTTCCTTTTTTGTTTTTTTGTTTTTTTACTTATTATTGACTTTCTGTTATTTTTAAGAAAGCATTTTGCTTAAACCCCTTCTGTTTTGGTGATCTCGTTATTCCACGATATTCCAGTATTTGCGAGATTTCGGCTCGTGTTTCTTGCTCGAGATTAAATTTTACATCTTCTTCAAAATTTTTTCCTATACATTTTTCTTCATTCTAATTTTGTATCTTTTGTAGTTTCTTCCCTTTAAATAAATTTGTAAGTTTATTCGTTTATTTTATTTATGTTCATATTGCCCTGACTAATATCAGTCTCATACTTAACTTTTATGATTCTTCTTCTATGTGCCCTGTCCCTTCAGGACGTAGATGATCATGGCTTTCCACGTCTCCCTATCCCGGGTGGCTTTTAGCACGCCTTCTCCTGTTACACCACCCAAACACCGCTCTGCCATTCACTAGCTCAAGCCCATAAACCTAGAAAATAAATGTACAGAAACTAGCATGGCCACAAAATGAGGGATCAGTTTATATGTTGATAATAATATAGAATTGATACCCCATTTTATACCCACATTAAAATTTCTTATAAACAATTGGCATATATCTTCTTCTATGTGCCCTGTCCCTTCAGGACGTAGGTGATCATGGCTTTTCACGTCTCCCTATCCCTGGTGGCTCTGAGCACGCCTTCTCCTGTTACCACCCAAACCCGACTCTGCCATCCACTACCGCAAGCTCATAAATCTAGAATATAAATGTATAGAAAATAGCATGGCCATAAAATGAGGGATCAGTTTATATATAGATTATGATATATATTTGATCCCCCACTTTATATCCACATTATAATTTCTTATAAACAGTTGGCATATATCTTCTTCTATGTGCCCTGTCCCTTCAGGACGTAGATGATCATGACTTTCCTCGTCTCCCTATCACGGGTGGCTCTTATCACGCCTTCTCCTGTTACACCACCCAAACTCCGCTCTGCCATTCACTAGCTCAAGCCCGTAAACCTAGAAAATAAATGTATAGAAACTAGCATGGCCACAAAATGAGGGATCAGTTTATATGTTGATAATAATATAGAATTGATACCCCATTTTATACCCACATTAAAATTTCTTATAAACAGTTGGTATATATATTCTTCTTCTATGTGACTTGTCCTTTCATGACGTAGGCGATCATGTCTTTCCATGTCTCCCTATCCCTGGTGGCTATTAGCATGCCTTCTCCTGTTACACCACGCAATCCCCGTTTTGCCATCCACCTGATCAGGATCTTCAAATATGTTATCCGCTGCTTTCCCCTGTCTCTTTTTCCCTCTATCTGGCCTGTTAGTATCAGGTTCTCCAAGCCCACCTTCCTCATTGCATGTCCCAGGAACTTCAGCTGTCTCTTTCTGATGCTCAGTATTAATTTCCTTTTTGTTTCCATCATTTCTAAGACCTCATCACATGCTCCGTCCACGATATTCGCAGCATCCTTCTGTAGAACCACATTTCTGTTGCTTCAGGTTTTTCCTTCATCTTTGATGATATTGTCCAGCATTCACTGCCATATTAAAGAACTGACATCACATAGCAATCCAGTACTCCCTTCTTTGTTTCTCGTGAAATTGTCCTGTTTCTTAATACTCTTCTCAGCTCCTGGAATGCATCCTTGTGCTTTTGGATCTCTGGAATATAAATGTATAGAAACTGCTGTGGTCACAAAGTGAGGGGTTAGTTTATGTATTGATTATAATATGGAATTGATCCCCCACTTTATATCCAGTATGCTTCTGTATAACCATATTTCAGTTGCTTCAAGATTTTCCTTCGTCACTGATGATATTGTCCAGCATTCATTGCCATATTGAAGAACTGACAGCACATAGCAATCCAGTAGTCTCTTCTTTGTTTTTTTTTTTTTTTTTTTTTTTTTTTTTTTAATCATTTCACCCCGAGCAAGGCAGAAACGCCACTGATGTGCAGGGGGTTACATAAGTGTAGAAAGATTAATTAGAAAAGAGTGAGGAGTACAAGCTAGTTAGAAAGGAACAATAGAAAACTGAGAAAGCAGGTGCAATGACAGGTACATGGGCGGAGAGAAAGGGAAGCTTATACAGGGGAGGGGAGAGAGAGCTAGAGGCCAGTGGTTAGTAGGTGAGTATTAACTTTGCTTTTAAATTTCTGGAGGTCGTAGCCGTCAGGAAAGCAAGAATACGGGAGTGAGTTCCACAGGCGGGAAGTGCGAGAGAGGAAGCTGCAGGAGTAGAATTGTCGTCTGCGTTTGGCTAACCTGACTGTGAATGGGTGGGACCCAGTTGCCAGTCTGGTTGAACGGGTAAACACCTGTTGAGGAGGCATCAGTGACTTAAGCTCATCCGAGCAGAAGCCATGAAAGTATTTATAGAAGAGACAGAGGGAGGCCACATTTCGACGATGGGAAAGTGGCTGCAGACGAGTCGCCAGATCAGTACCTATCACATTACAGACTCTCCTTTGGAGCTTGTCAAGAACACTGAGGAGAACGGCAGGGGCACCTGACCATAAATGGCAGCAGTACTCCATGCACGGACGGATGGTTGACTTGTATATATGCAGGATGGATTCAGGTGGAAAAAACATCCTGGATCGACATAGTGACCCAATCTTCTTAGCAGTAGATTTTGCTATGGATTCAATATAGTGCTTCCATTTGAGGTCTGAGGACAGGGTAAGTCCGAGGAGGCGTAGTGTATTACTCTCCGGGAGAATCATCTGGTCCATGCTTATGGGAGGCAGAAGAGGTTGCCTGTAATGGTTGACAGACAACAGCTTGGTCTTAGAGGAATTAAAGTTGACAAGCCACTTCTTGCCCCAGTTCACCACAGAGTGTAGATCCCGCTCAAGGTCAGCAGCGAGATTATGTCTGTCCGCCACGACAGGTTTCTTACTGGAGCGGGAGTATATTGTAGTGTCATCTGCGTAGATGCCTACTTGGGACCTGATCTCATCTGGGAGGTCGTTGATGAAAATAAGGAAGAGCGTTGGGCCCAGGATAGAGCCTTGTGGGACACCAGCATTCGTGCTGTAGGACGAAGAGGCACGCCCATTCAGAACGACCTTCATTTTGCGGTTATTTAAGAAAGATTGGATTAGGTCAAGCAGGCGACCGGTAATACCATAACCGCGTAGTTTGCATAGGAGGCCAGGGTGCCAAACCCTGTCGAAAGCCTTGGAGATATCCAGAGCAACCGCGCGAGCCTCGTCAGACTCATCAAGGGCCTGTAGCATGTACTCCGTTACAGTAGTTAGCAGGTCGGCTGTGGACCTGTCAAATCGGAATCCATATTGCCTGTCGGAGAACAGCTTGTGGGCGGTGAGATGATGAACTATTTCAGCATTTATTATAGCCTCGAACACTTTCCCGAATATTGGTAGGAGACTGATAGGGCGATAGTTGGATGGGTCCGAGGGTTCACCACAATTCTTAAAGACAGGAACGACTGAGGAGAATTTCCAGCATGCAGGAAAGCAGGAAGCAGAAAGGCAGTAGTTAAACAGTTTAGAGAGGACAGGGGAAAGTTCAGGGGCACACCTCTTAAGGACTATCACCGGGATTCCATCGTCTCCACACGCCTTATGGGGGTCGAGTTTTGAAATTACTCTGGATACTATTGTCGGGGTAATATACACGTCATGCAGTTTGGCCTCAGTTCTAATAGGGAAGTCGGGTGGGTGCACTCCGGACGAGTCGAGTGTGGAGTTGGATGAGAATCTGCGGGCAAAGCACTCAGCTTTCTCAGCAGATGACGTGAGAACGTCAAATCCATGGATTAAAGGAGGTATTGAGGATTTCCTATTGTTGAGCACTCGTTTACAAATCCTCCAATAGTCCTTGGAGCCGAACTTGCGGTCAGCTATGTGCTGTCGCATTCTCTCCGCAAACAACTGTTTGGCGTCATTTAGAGTTCTCTTGCACTCACTGCGAGCGGATGTGAACAGGCGCCTATTGTGATCAGTTGGCTGTCTCTGGAATAGATGGAAGTAATGGTTCCTGTGGGCAATGGCGGCTGAGCAGGCTGGAGAGAACCACGGAGGGGAATGAGGTTTTAAGCAATACTTCCTGGTGGGTATGAAGGCATCAATGCCAGCTTTCACCCATGACGAGACCTCAGAGGCACAGTCATCAACTGATAGGTCAAACACTTTTCCCCAAGGGACGTCGCAGAGGAAATCGCGAAAGGCTTCCCAGTCAGCTTTTTGGTAGAGGTAGGAGGTTCTATGAGTAGGGGGATCCTGGGGGGAGTGAGATTGGAAAGAAATACTGAGGGAGACTACAGCGTGGTCGGAGTTGCCGAGAGGGCAAAGCTGCGAGACTTGACAGGCGTCGGGCGCAGAGGTGAAACATATATCTAGCAGTGAGGAATGACCCGAGGGTGTGCTTGGGAAGCGAGTGGGGAAGTCCACCACTTGCGTAAGGGATTGGGAAATAGCAAAGTTCATGGCGTGAGTGCCCGCCGAATCAGTAACAGCGTTTTCAAGCCACTCAGAGTGATGGGCATTGAGGTCTCCAAATACAAATATGTGGGCAAATGGGTGATAGGTAATAGCCTTATCTATGTCGTCGGCAATGCTATCTAGTAGGGAGCAGTCAGGAGAGGAGGGAGAACGGTAAAGGAAGAATAGGTAGCTAACCGAACTGAGGAGAGACAAGCGGAGACATATGTATTGGTGGTCAGTAGATTCGAGTGAAGTCACCCTAGTTATGGGGAGGTGTTCGCTGACATAAACACCCAGCCCATGCATGTGGACAGTAGAATCCTTCCTTAAAAGGGGAAGATAACCAGGGATGAAGAGGTCAGAGGAGGGAATAGTTGAGTTGAGGTTAGTTTCGCAGAGCGCGAGGATGTCAGGGGACTTTTCATGCAGGAACGCTTCTACACTAGCAAAGTTAGTACGAATGCCTCGGATATTAGTGAAGGAGAGGTTAATGGGCTTAGGTGGTTTGGATTTAGCTGGTTTAGGGTCATTTCTGTTTTGTCTTGTCATGTTTTTGGTTTATAGAAAGGGACCTAGGGTAGAGGATACAGGCGGTCATTACCCACGATCTGAGCTGGGAGGGGGACTGGCTAGGGCTGCAACAAGGTGTGGCCTCGGGGTTGCCCACCGAAAGCGCTTGCAGGGACACCTATCCATGCGCGACATGGCACTACAAGAACCCCGAAGCGAAATTGTCCTGTTTCTTAATACTCTTCTCAGCTCCTGGAATGCTCCCTTCGCCATGCCAATTCGCCTTCGGATCTCTGTGTCGCACTTTCCGTCATCTGTTAGAATACTTCATAAGTATTTAAATTTTTGTACCTGCTTGATTTTATTGTCCCCCCCCCACCTGTATTTGGCATTCTGGGCTGCCCTTTTTGCTGATGACCATGCATTCGGTTTTCAGTTTATTTGTCGTCCTTTCTTGTTACTTTCTTCAGCTACCTTCTGTAGGAGGTCTTTTATACGTAGCTCACCTTTTTGTTTCCTTTCTCGTTTCCTTTCAAATTTAATTCGTCTTTCTTTGTGCTCGGACTATTATTCGTGTTTTTTTTTTTTTTTTGTTTTTAATTCTCTTTTCATTTTTTTCAATTCGTCTTCCCAGACCATTCATCTTTTTATTTTCCCCCCTTTTTTTATTTTCCCCCTTTTTATTTCCCCCCTTTTTATTTTCCCCCCCTTTTTATTTTCCCTCCTTTTCTGCTTGTCTCTTTTCATCTCTCTTTCAATTCCTTACCTTCTCTGATCCTCCTCCACCACCTATTTCTTTACTTATACTCTTCTCTTCGAACATTCGACTTATTCTTTTGCTAAAGACTATGTTCCGTCTTCTTACAGTCTGATATTCCATTAGTCGAAATAGAGTGAGTTATAGAATTTGTTGACTGGTCCGATGAAACGCTCCCCCCACCCCACCTGATACGGACACAAATTAATGGCTGCCTACGTGACTGCTCGGCTTACTCAATACGCATGTCAAACCATGATAATCCCTTCTATGGATACTGCTGGCGCATGACTGGTTTAAGCAAAAACGATTTTTGGGCCTTACCCTCTCTTCTGATTTCAAATGGAACCACTACATTGAGTCCATAGCTAAATCCACTGCTAAGAAGGTTGGGTCTCTATGTCGGGCCAGGATGTTTTTCCCGCCTGAATCCATCCTGCATATATACAAATCAACCATTCGTCCGTGCATGGAATACTGCTGCCATATATGATCAGGCGCCCCTGCTGTTCATCTCAGTATTCTCGACAGGCTCCAAAGGAGAATCAGTAATGTGATAGGTTCTGACTTAACGGCTCGATTACAGCCACTTCGCCACCGACGAGATGTGGCTTCTCTTTGTCTGTTCTATAAATACTTTCATGGCTTCTGCAACAACGAACTTAAGTCACTGGTGCCTCTGCAACATGTGTTTACTCGTGCAACCAGACTGGCAACTGGGTCCCACCCATTCACAGTTAGATTAACCAAATGCAGACGACAATTCTACTTCTGCAGCTTCTTCTCTCGCACTTCCCGCCTGTTGAACTCGCTTCCATATTCTTGCTTTCCTGACGGCTACAACCTCCAGGAATTTAAATGCAATGTCAATAATCATCTCTTAACCACTTGACACTAGTTCTTTCACCACCCTGTATATCCTTTCCTTTCTCTCCACTATTGCAACTGTCATCACACCTGTATTCCCATCCTTCTCTTGCTCCTTTCCAACTGGTTCGTTTTCCTTTTCACTCTCTTCCACTTAATCTTTTTACTCTTATGTAGCCCCCTGCACATCAGTGGCATTACCGCCTTGTTCGGGGTAATACGATTAAAAAAAAAGCATATATCGTCTGTTGAACTTAGGGAGCTACCCTGGTGATCTGTGTCAACGAGAATCTCGTTCAGTGACATCTTTGTGTCACGAATATCTGTGTTACATATTTAAGTAATCGTTAATGTTGTCTGGAAATACACATGAAAATTTCAGTTTTTCAATTTTAATTTTTTGATCTATGATATGTTTTAACACAATTCTGCTTGCAAGTTGCGCAAGTATAAAACATTCATGGTAATCCCTCTTATTGCCAAGGTTCCCAACCCTGGAATAAATTATCCCAGTGGGGTAATGAGCCCATATTTTGTGGGGAATAGATGTTCGGTTTAGGATGAGCAATCAGCTTATAATTTCACACTGTGTCCTTGGAATGCAGACCAAGAAACGTAGCAGACTCAACGTGGCAAACGACGCCCGAATAGCCCTTTCAGTCACGAAGCCAAGAATAAATAAACTGGCACAGGCAATACAAGCTCAACGCTCACATTAAGAATAACGGCTAGGTTACGACTACTATACCTCTGGTTATTATAGATTGGTACTATTGTATTGAATAATTTCCATTAACTTTGTCTGCTTTTGATGTACGAAAATATAATTACTTCTTTTCCTATATTACGGGTATTTGTTGATAGGGGTAATGGATAAGAGTGAAATAGTATTTTGGGGTAATCGCAGCACAAATGGTTGGGACCCTATGCCCTATTGCATCGTTAGATAATTGATCTTAACAACTTTAACAAAATATTGCAAAAAATCAAAAATATGAATGCAGTTCATTATTTAAAGAAGTAAGAGGATACAAATGAAAAGATTAAAAAAATGATGAAGTTTTCTATTTCATTGAAGTAGACTTCAAATACAGTGTTATCTTTTCCTCTAGTTTTCCTTTTATTTATTTTTTTTAATTTTCTACCTTCTTTTTTTCTTTATTTCTTTTTTTTAATTTTCTACCTTCTTTCTTTCTTTCTTTCTTTCTTTTTTTTTCTTTTTTCTTCTTTTTTCCTGAAACCAAACAACGCCTTTCTTCTCGTTTTCTTTCACTATTTTCTGTGGGAGCTTTTGTACCTTTCAACACAAAAGGTACAAAAGCTACAGAATCTTACAAAGTTTTTTTTCTCAAAAAATTTGCTCACACAATTTTGGTCAGCTCAGTATCGTTGTTATTACAACGTTGCCGGCGTCTGTAATAAAATTTGGCGGACCTGAAACAGACTACCACCACGTTTAATTTCGTTGTTTTTCTTTTTTTTTTTTTACTTTTTTCAGCGCAGTCCTATCGACTACCCCCTTAGCTTTACGATTGACAAAAAAAATTTGAAAAATTTCAATATTTTAACATTTTAGTGTGGGAGATCAGTTTTTCATACAACGTTAGAGTAGATCGAGCCTCCATTTTGAAACCAGTCGCCGGTACGACATTATCGCCAACTGCAAATTTGTTCAATATCAAATTTTTTGGACTTTTTCAGTGCAATATTAACTTTTACGCCTTAAACTTTACGAATCACAAAAAAAAAATTACAAAAATTTCAATATTTAAACAATTTTAGGGGTGGGCCAGTTTCTCATACAACCTTATAGTGACTTGAAAATGGAGGGTTGATTTACTTTAACGTTGTATGAGAAACTGACCCCCCATCACAAACTTGTTTAAATATTGTAATTTTTCGAAAATTTTTTGATAATCTGAAAGTTTAAATAACAATCGATAGAAAAAAGAAAAATAAGGAAGAAGCAACGAAATTAACATAAACAAACGCGAGTGGATTGAAAATGGAAGATCTATTTACTTTAACGTTGTATGAGAAACTGACCCCCAAAAGATTTATTGTTTAAATATTGTAATTTTTTAAAATCCTTTTTGATAATCGGAAAGTGTATGGAACAATCGATAGGACTGCGCTGAAAAAAGTTTTTAAAAAAAGTGAAAAACAACGAAATTAAGAGTGGTTGTAGTCTGCTTCAGGTCCACCTAAAATTTTGCTAGCCTCCCTGTAGAAGTGTATGCTTAGAAAAGAGTAGTATCCGGCCATTATTATTTGGCATTTCTGTATTAATTTTGCAAAGTCATCTATCTATTGTCTCTTTTGTTTACGTTTTAATTCTTGTTTTTTATTTGCAATTTTCTTTCGAATTGTTTTTGTTCTCATTTCTTGGTTTTCAGTATTTGTTTTGGCTTTTAAATGTCTTTCTTCTTTACCTTTAGTTCTGCCATTTTTTTTGTGTGTGTGTTGCTCGTTTGTTCTAATATTATTCTCCTAAAATGGCGGTCGTTGACTTGCTGATGAATATATATGAGATCGAAATTATATGTCAAATTTACATACGAGAAAAAATAACTTTAAGAAGAAACAAAAAAAAAAAATGAAGAGAACCGAACTATCCAAGAAATATTTTGAGGGAATTTTTCACCAACGAAAAATCATATTTGAATAAATCTCATTTTGAAGCTCTGGAGAAGGAAAAGCGAGCGATGAGTGTAGAAAATGGCGAAGGTGGTTAGAAGAGAAACACGATTGAGAATAAGTAAAAGAAGAAAGTGGGGGAAAAAAACAAGCTGAGAATTTCCTCCCGAAAACACTGTCTTTCTTTTATGATAATATCTTCCGAAAACGAACGTATCCAATTCTCGGAGTTTGTTTGACAGAAGCTTGACTTCGGTTTTCCGAGAGTATAAAACGTAGAAGAAAAATTAACTTCGGGATAATGCAATCAATTCAGGATTGAACTTCGAAAGTAAAAACTATAAAAACCGCAGTAAATTTACAAAGATGAGAGGCAAATTAAAAAAAATGATCTTCAAAAAATTATTTCTTATTATGATATGATTTATTTTCTACTCCATACATCCTCAACATAATATATATAGTATATATTTAGTATTCCTTGCTTGTTGATAACACGTACATACTTAAACAAGGAAATAATAAACAGAAACTAAAAATCCTCGAAGCAATCTACATTAAACAATTTAAACCTGGTTTGAATACAATCAATTTTGATATTTCCAATAACGTACTCAAATGCCTGTAATCAGACCAGGGACCACAACATCACTATTTTGTCACTGTCTTCGGCCATCCGCCACGGTAGGGATGGACTTATATTTTCAATTCAATTCTCTTTATTGTTAATAACTTAAATGTTCTATGTTTACTGTGTGTTAATATTTATTCTTTGATAATGGCTTATGTGAGTCGAAAGCTTAGACCCGATAAAAAAATCAACAATTACTGTGATTTTTTATTGTCTTTCAACGACATCACCATCAAGTATATCAGACGGTATGAACGGATCCTACACAAAATTAATAGACAAAACTTGTCTATATTATTCAATGAAACCTGCATTAATGAAAAAATGCTGCCAAAATACACACAATTTATATATATATATATATATTATGTTGAGTATGTATGGACTATTTACACTCTCACACCCTGATTGAGCACTCTGGGAGAATGGTAGACTTTGAAAAACAGTAGCTACCCTGGCATGTACGCATCACTCATTCAGTAATGAATTAGAGCACTCTGGCTATTGGGCGTGTATAATGATAATGTATACGCTAAAAAGTGTGCCTTCTTCTGCCGAGCGCCCAAAGACCAGAGGTAGAATCGCCGACTGACACCACTTCGGTCGGGTTTCAATCCTGGGTTAAGAGCAATCAGAGTCTAACCGTACTGATGAGCTGTGATACAGCTTTCATGGCTTCTGCTGGAATGAGCTTAAGTCACTGATGCCTCCTCAACAGGTGTTTACTCGTGCAAACAGACTGGCAACTGGGTCCCACCCATTCACAGTCAGGTTAGCCAAATGCAGACGACAATTCTACTCCTGCAGCTTCCTCTCTCGCACTTCCCGCCTGTGGAACTCGCTCCCGTATTCTTGCTTTCCTGACGGCTACAACCTCCAGAAATTTAAATGCAAAGTCAATACTCATCTACTAACCACTGGACTCTAGCTCTCTCCCCACGCCCGTATAACCTTCCCTTTCTCTCCACCTATGTATCTGTCATCGCACCTGCTTTCTCAGCTTTCTATTGTTCCTTTCTAACTAGTTTGTACTCCTCACTCTTTTCTAATTAATCTTTTTACATTTACGTAACCCCCTGCACATCAGTGGCGTTTTCGCCTTGCTCGAGGTGAAATGATTAAAAAAAAATCGATAATATATATATATATATATATATAAAAGGCAATGACATATACATGCAACCCTGCCCTCGTGAACAGAGACGCAACTGAGATATGATTCGGTACCCACCCGACACACGGGATATGTCTCGTGAATCTGGCGACTGAGGTAGGACTTCCCATTTAAGCTTTTCCAAGTAGGTTTTCACCTGTTTTGGAACACGTGGCCTAGCTTTGTCATGTTGCAAAATCAGTCATCTGGTCAGTTGCCCCTGCTATTCCTCTCGGAGTTCTTGACAAAATACAACGGAGAATCTGTAATGTGATCGATACCGACCTCGCAGAACGGCTGCAGTCACTCTCTCACAGGCGTGACAGTGCTTCCCTGCGCCTCTTCTATAAATACTTTCACGGCTTCTGCTCCAATGAACTTAGATCACTGGTGTCCCCTAGGTATGAATTTGCACGAGATACTAGATTAGCTACTAGGTCCCAACCTTTTACAGTGAAACAGATAAGATGTAACCGCAATTTCTACTCCAACAGCTTCTTTTCTCGCACTTCCCGCCTGTGGAATTCCCTTCCGTATACTGGCTTCTCCGACAGCTAAAATCTCCAGGAGTTTAAATGTAAGGTCAACAGACACCTCCTAATAAACTAACTCGCACCCATTCTCTCAAACACACTTCCCATCTACGCAAACCTCATCTTCGGTATCTTTACCCGTCTATCACCCTCCTTCTGACATTTCCTATATCTAACCACTCTTTCTCATCACTTTCCTATATGTAACCCCCTAACCACTATTTCTCATCACTTTCCCCAATGAAAGGGTAGATAGATGAAGAAGCAATACTAGAATTAGGATTCGCAATTGTCGTACGGTAGCAGTCTTAGCTATCTCACTATGTCTCTACCTATCTCACTGCTTATCTGCTCTTCTGCTTATCTGCTTATCACTGTCAATCTCTCTTCATTATGCTCTTGTGAGGGGAAGTATTGTAGAAGGAAGAGTTCAATCCGTTTTCTAGTGTTATGAAGTAATAAACTGATCCCCCACTAATAACTACTTAATAATATAATACATCTCTTCCCCCTCTAGCTATGAGTCAAATATCAGGACAGATTGGGTTCTATAGGCTTGGTTGGCAACCAGTCTACCGCAGAAAATAGTGGCAACCTACTGTGGGAGAATCTTCTGTCTAGTCAGTTATGTATCCTTCGAGACATGATCGCCCACATGTGTATCACATATGGCACTTAACTGACTGACTGATATAGATCATTAATATTATTAATGGATGTGAGTTGTGGTACAGTGGATGTCAGCTCGGAACGAGAGATCGGGGAGCCGAGTTCGAATTCCATTTGAATTCCTTGCATTCACTTACGAACAAATACCCTTGGGAAAGGTATTAATCCGTCTCTTCCCTCCAGTTATGGGTTAAATAATAGGACAGATTTGGATCTATCAAGTATTACACTTAACTGTCTGAATATAATATTTGGAAACATGATTAAGGCTAGTACTGGGCATAAAGTGAGGGATCTGTTTTCCATTGTTATGAAGTAATAAACTGATCCCCCACTAATTACTACTTAATAATATAATACATCTTTTCCCCCTCTAGCTATGAGTCAAATAGCAGGACAGATTGGGTTCTATAGCCTTGGCTGGCAACCAGTCCACCGCAGAAAGTAATGTCCACCTACTGCTGGATTATCTTCTGCCCAGTCAGTCATGTCTCTTTCGAGACATGATCGCCCAAGCATGTATTACGCATTGCACTTAACGGACTGGCTGTATTGTGAAAAATGTATTGGCTATGGAGAGTTCCACTCAGTAATAATCACTAAAATGTTTCGCACCAATTCTTGTAAACTTTATCAGTTTTTTCTAATGAAATTCGCCTCAAGAGTCACTCAAGCTAGTGGTTTAGATTGTAAGGGTACCACTACAAGCAAGAGTATAATGTTATCAAGACGCAAGGGGCAACCGGAAGTGAAAACAATGGTAACCTACTGCGGGATAATCTTCTGTCCAGTCAGTCATGTCTCTTTCGAGACATGATCACCCAAAGCGTGTATCACGTATGGCACTTAACTAACTGACTGAATATAATAGTTGGAAACATGATTTAAGTCTTCTACTGGGCATAAAGTCGAGGATCGGTTTTCCATTGTTGTGAAGTAATAAACTGATCCCCCACTAATTACTACTGATTAATACAATACATCTCTTCTTCCATTCAGCTATAGTTTAAAGAGCAGGATAGAAAATCTTCTGCCCAGTCAGTCATGTCTCTTTCGAGACATGATCGCCCAAGCGGTTATCACCTGTACTGACTGGTTGATATATTAAACAAAGCAAAATACAAATACTTGGAACTCTGTTAGTAGAACAATAAATACGGGTTGGGAAGTAATACTACAACTGGAACTCGCAATGGTCGTACGGTAGTAGCCTTGGCTACCTCGCGCTCCTCTGCTGATCTGCTGATCTGCTGATCTTCCGCGGATCTCTCACTCTCTCGCTGAGCTCTTGATCTCTCTTATCTCGATCTGCTCTCCTCTTGTGAGGGGAAGTATATGTAGTTGTAGGAAGAGTCTAATCCTGTGTTATAGTTGATGACACCATGACAGTATTAATCCGTCTCTTCTCCCTCCAGATATGGGTTAAACAACAAAACAGAATAAGTTTTATAGCCTTGGTTTGGCGTTCAGTCTCACGCAGAAAGTAATGGTAACATACTGCGGCAAAATCTTCTACCTAGTCAATCATGGATTCATGAGACATGATCGCCTAATCGTGTATTACCTATGGCATTTAACTTACTGACTGATAGAAGAATAAAATCAAAATCATAATATATATATATATATATATATATATATATATATATATATATATATAAACTTATTTATAAATGGAACTTTGTGTGTGTGTGTGTGTGTGTGTATCCGTTACCTATAGACTCCGAAACGGCTGAACCGATTTTCTTGAAAATAACGATATATATATATATATATATATATATATATATATACTAAACACAGTAAAATACTTGGAACTCTGTTAGTAGAACGATAAATACGGGTTAGGAAGTAATACTACAACTGGGACTCGCAATGGTCGTACGGTAGCAGTCTTGGCTATCTTTGCCTATCGCTCTCCTCTGCTGATCTGCTATCTTCGTTATGCTGATCTGCTCTCCTCTTGTGAGGGGAAGTATATGTAGTAGAAGGAAGTGTTCAATCCATTGTAATGGGTGATGCCACCATGATACAAGCAAAGTCTGTTCGTTGTCTATCCATCTGATTCTGTTCATATTTATTTTTCTATTTTAGTTTATTTGTATTCTTTTGGTGTTTTATCTCTCTCTCTTTCTCTCTCTTTCTCTCTCTCTCTCTCACTCACTCCTTTATTCAATATCTATATCTACCTATCTGTCGCATTTTATTTAGATCTATATCACTTTGTTATCTGTCTGTTTATCGATCTATCTAGCTAGCTAGCTCTTTTTATGTATCTCTCTATCTAACCAGGTTTGTTCATTATCTATCTATCTATCTATCTATCTATCTATCTATCTATCTATCTCAGTCTGTTCAAATCTATCTATCTATCTATCTATCTATCTATCTATCTATCTATCAAGCTGTCGTGGACCCGGTTAAGAAGTCTATCAAGTCCCACAACCAAAATAAGGAAATAACGATGTATATGTTAAGCACAGCAAAATAAAAATCCTTGGAACTCTGTTAGTAGAACAATAAATATGGGTTAGGAAGTAATACTGTAATTGGGACTCGCAATAGTCGTACGGTAGCAGCCTTGGCTACCACTGCCTATCGCTTTTCGCTGATCGGCTTATGCTAATCTCCTACGGATCTCTCACTCTGATCTCTGACCTGCTCTTCTCTTGTGAGGGGAAGTATATGTAGTAGAAGGAAGAGTTCAATCCGTTGTAATGGGTCATGCCACTCTGACACACCCGACATGTTTTTACGAACATTTTCGACACGCCAACGCGTTCTTTATCTCTAACATCAAAATAAATATTTTCAAGCGTCTGCATGTTGTTTCTGACATAGCACCTTTCTACATAATTCGAAAAAAATTCCAAATATTCCTAAGTTAAATGGCAGTTCTATCAGTACTGGAAATGGTGTTAAGATTTTAGGCGCTAGTAATGAATTTTGGTAGGAATTCTAATTGGGTCGCACTTTCCATCTTCTCTTAAAATCCTTCCCAGATATTTAAATGCCCGCACCTGACTGATCTTGGAATCTTCGATTTGCAAGTTGTGCTTCAAGATGAACCTTTACTGAGAAGCATGCTTTCTTCTCGCTGTTGATGTTTAGTCCTTTCTTCTCGCTTTCCTTTACTCTCTTCTGTAGAAGATTTTGTAGATTTCGCCCGAAGGGATAGGTTTTCAAAAGAAAAAAAAAGAATACATCTATTTAATCAATGAACGCCTTTGGCTGTTCTCGAACGATTGTGTCTTAACGAATACTTGTAAACATACAAAATACAAAAATGAAGATCGAGGTCAAAAGAGAGGCAAATATCTCTTTCTGGACGATATTGTGGCCGCTGAAGATCAAGACAAAACGTGTAGAGTAATTTCCGCGGACACTTGAGGCATGCTAGATCGCCGACAGGTTAATGTATATCGAACTAGGACCGATCCGTTTCCTTGTACATTGATTTATCGATTTTGATCTCAGCACGTTTTCTAGAGCAGCCAATGACGAACAAGTAATCTGAAGCCGTTATTGATTTCCCTTATTTGGTTTCCTCTGTGTGCGCAGCGAAGAGGAATAGGCTAGGCTAAAAGATCAGAGAAGAAAAGAAAACTATCTCCTAACTAACAAACAGCCACATTGTTTGTTTGAAAAAATATCGCATTTCTGAAATAGGATATATTTGTGAGGGTCAGCTGACCCACAAAATGAACATGGTTAATTTGGGTACCATTTTTTTTTTTAAAGTTATTTAGCGAATAAGAAAACTACCGTGAATTCGATAAATCATCACAAGAAAGTTATTTCTCCCTTCAGATATTATTGGTGGGAATATTCGCCTCGTATTAAAGGATGTGGTGCAGTAAATACCGACTCGGAACAAGAAATCGGAGGGCCGAGTTCGAATTTCAGTTAAATCCGTTGTATTCATTTATGCGCAAATATACTTGGGAAAGTTATGAATCCGTCGCTTGTCCCCCTAGCTAGGAGTTAAATAGGGGGACAAATTGGATTCAACCAGTCTACCGCAGAAAATAATGGCTGGACAGGACTTAATCATGTCTCTTTCGAGACATGATGACCCAAGCGTGTATCCCGTATGACACTAAACTGATTGAATGAGTAAAATGTGCATCTGTTACTAGTAGAATTATAAAGACTTTGACATTTTTATCTAGCTCTCTGTAACTAACATGTTGGTAGAATTTCTGTTCAGGTGACAATAAAAGTTTCCATACATTCTAAACGCAGTGCGTTATTTGACTATGTAAAATAAAATGTTTACTACTCATTAAAAGACGACGTGGTTGGTTATTCAATGAAAGGCAGAGACAATGTGACTATTGTGAAATCGATGTTCGATCACTAATAGTGATTTATTGTCTTTTCTCACGGCTACAAACACACGTGTATATATATATATATATATATATATATATATATATAGGGGAAAAGAACGAGTGTAGAAAAGATGAGAAAATTAATGAGAAGTCAAGAAAAGGAAAAGAAAGAGAAAAGGGAAAGACACAAAAGAAATAGAAAGCAAAGAAGAAAATAAGCGCGAAAGCATTAAGAGGAAAGAGCCAATGAAAACAGACAAGAAAGAGAAATTTTAAATTTAGGCAAGAAGTGAAATGTAGACAGACATTGACAACGGCCACATGGTGTTTGGGCTCAAATCTTTTGACATTTAAAAAAAAAATATTATCTATATCTATAAAAGTGACGAGGGTGGACATTGTGTAATTCTTTGTTTGTTTGATAGATTCGACTTAGCGTCTGAATGTTGCGGTCTAGCTCGACGGGAGTTACGTTCAGATGGAAATCAAAATTTTAGAACGCCAACAACACCTTGAAAATTTTTCAGAAAGCCAAAATTACGGATAGAAAAAATATATATTATCACCCCACAAAGTCAGGGATCGGTTTATGTATTGATTACAATATAGAATCGATCACCCCACTTTATATTATCTATAGCTATAGGTGACGACGGTAGACATTGTGTAAGTATTTACTATATAAATTAAAATGTTTTTTTTTATTCTTATTATTCCTTAAACTACCCGAGTGAAACCGGGCTAAACTGTTAGTCTATATCTATAAAATTGACGAGGGTGGACGTTGTGTAAGTATTTGCTATGTAAATTCATCATATGTTTTTTATTCTTATTATTCCTTAAACTACCCGAGTGAAACCGGGCTAAACTGCTAGTCTATATTTATAAAAGTGACGAGGGTGGACGTTGTGTAAGTATTTGCTATGTAAATTCATCATATGTTTTTTATTCTTATTATTCCTTAAACTACCCGAGTGAAACCGGGCTAAACTGCTAGTCTATATTTATAAAAGTGACGAGGGTGGACGTTGTGTAAGTATTTGCTATGTAAATTCATCATATGTTTTTTATTCTTATTATTCCTTAAACTACCCGAGTGAAACCGGGCTAAACTGCTAGTCTATATCTATAAAAGTGACAAGGATGGACGTTGTGTAAGTATTTGCTACGTAAATTCATCATATGTTTTTTATTCTTATTATTCCTTAAACTACCCGAGTGAAACCGGGCTAAACTGCTAGTATATATATATAAAAGTGACGAGGATGGACGTTGTGTAAGTATTTGCTATGTAAATTCATCATATGTTTTTTATTCTTATTATTTCTTAAACTACCCGAGTGAAACCGGGCTAAACTGCTAGTCTATATCTATAAAAGTGACAAGGATGGACGTTGTGTAAGTATTTGCTACGTAAATTCATCATATGTTTTTTATTCTTATTATTACTTAAACTACCCGAGTGAAACCGGGCTAAACTGCTAGTCTATATCTATAAAAGTGACAAGGATGGACGTTGTGTAAGTATTTGCTATGTAAATTCATCATATGTTTTTTATTCTTATTATTCCTTAAACTACCCGAGTGAAACCGGACTAAACTGCGAGTACTTCTATAAAGGAAAATGAAGGAAAGAGAAAAAAGTTAACTGGGAAGAAAGTAGCCGGGAGAGAGTTTCACAAGCGAGAGAAGAAACTGTTAGCATAGGACTTATAATATTATGAGAAGAAGAAAACATAATTAAGGAGAGAGAACAATAAAAGAACAGGAATTAAGAAGACAGAGGATAACAATTAACAATGCATCTAAATTTTTGAAGATTACAATTGAATTGGAAGCAAGAAAACAGGGGAGAGTTCCAAGCTAGGTGTACGATCAAAGAGATTCTTAGCTTACAGCTTACAGTTACATCTAGCCATTTCAACTGTAAAATGATGAGACCTTTCTTGTAAACTAGTACTGGGTATCAAGCTAGTACGAAAATGTAAGTACTTGGGAAGTGTTCGAACGGAAGATGGAAAGTGCGATACTGAGATCCGAAGGCAAATTGGCATGGCGAACTACGCACTCCAGAAGCTAAGCATAGTATTAAGAGACAGGAAAATGTCACTAAAAACAAAGTACTGGATTGCTATGTGAGGTCAGTTCTTCAATATGGCAGTGAATGCTGGACATTATCATCAAAGATGAAGGAAAATCTTGAAGCAGCTGAAATGTGGTTCTACAGAAGCATACCGGATATAAAGTGGGGGATCAATTACATATTACAATCAATATATAAAATAACCCCTCACTTTGTGGTCACAGCAGTTTCTATACATTTATATTCCAGAGATCCAAAAGCACAAAGATGCATTCCAGGAGCTGAGAAGAGTATTAAGAAACAGGACAATTTCGCTAGAAACAAAGAGAGTACTGGATTGCTATGTGATGTCAGTTCTTCAATATGGCAGTGAATGCTGGACAATATCATCAAAGATGAAAGAAAATCTTGAAGCAATTGAAATGTGGTTCTACAGAACCATACTGGATATAAAGTGGGGGGATCAATTCCATATTACAATCAATATATAAACTGACCCCTCATTTTGTTAGTCAGAGCAGTTTTTCCATACCTTTATATTCCGGAGATCCAAAAGCACAACGATGCATTCCAGGAGCTGAGAAGAGTATTAAGAAACAAGACAATTTCGCTAGAAACAAAGAAGAGAGTACTGGATTGCAATGTAATGTCAGTTCGTCAGTGAATGCTGGATAATATCATCAAAGATGAAGGAAAATCTTGAAGCAAGTGAAATGTGGTTCTACAGAAGGATGCTGCGCATATCATGGATCAAGCAATGATGAAGTTTTGGGAATGATGGAAACGAAAACCAAATTAATACTAAGCATCAGAAAGAGACAGCTAAAGTTCCTGGAACATGTGATGAGGAAGGAAGGCTTGGAGAGTCTGATAGTCACAGGTCAGATCGTGGGAAATAGAGACAGGGAAAAGCAGCGAATATCACATTTGGAAAGCAGATATCGAAACAGAGTTCTCTAGGCGAGTAGTGCGGGAAAATAAACTCTTAGCAAATGAAATTGCAGTAAAAATATTTCTATGTCCAATTTTCATTTGGTTCTAAGTTACTTGCAGTTATTTCAACCCATTACTTCAACTCAAATGTCATTTTCTATTATCCAGAATTTCTTTTCTCCCAATAAACATTCGCCATACTGTTTCTCTTTCAAACTTATTAATTATTTATTGCTTGGAAATACTTGTTTCCTTCTGCCTCTCTTTTTTTAACACCATTTTTTTAAGGAATCGCTAATATTTTGAAAGGTTTGTTTTACTTACTAAGATTACCCCGTTTCTGCCATAATTCTACGAATGTTTTTTTTTTTTTGCTTGTTGTTTATTTTTATTTCTTTCAGTCCGACTCAGATTTCTGATTCAACTTTTCTTTTTGTGTTCTTAAGTCGATTCCAATTTTGAAAATTGCCATTTCGTTTCTGACGTTTTTATTTCCCGTTCTTTTCAAAATTGATTCTCAGTTTAGCGAGGGTTTTATTTGTGCACACTCCATTTTTTTTTTTTTTTTTTTGGTTATGGTTGCAGAAAAAGATAATTCCGTTCTTTCACGTTTTCGTCTCCCTTGCAACGATTCCTGAAGCAATTCTATTCCTTCGTTCTCAATGATCGATAGACATGTAATGTTTTGATTTTTTTCTCCCACTGAGTAGTCCATCTATTTAGACATATCGTTCGCTTACAATTGTAAAGTCGGGTTTGTTTAGCGGTATATCAATCTCTATGGGTTATATAATACAAAAATATAAATACTTTAAACATAATTTTATAGCTACAACTGATATCTACTATAATTCGGTGTGGTTGGTAATTTTACTATAAATAG
This sequence comes from Ascarosepion bandense, assembly GCA_037127315.1. Taxonomy (NCBI): domain Eukaryota; kingdom Metazoa; phylum Mollusca; class Cephalopoda; order Sepiida; family Sepiidae; genus Ascarosepion; species Ascarosepion bandense. The sequence goes on from JBBBDQ010001880.1 coordinate 1,406,009, forward strand.
CTGTTGTTGCATTTGCCTATATTTCTGACATGAGGTAGTATTTATACTATTTACATTATTCCAGTTGAATTCCTTGCATTCACTCACGCACAAATACCCTTGGTAATGGTATTAATCCGTCTCTTCCCTCCAGTTATGGGTTAAATAACAAAACAGATTGGATTCTATAGCCTTGGCTGGAAACCAGTCAACCGCAAAAAGCAATGGCAATCTACTGCGAGATAATCTTCTGCCCAGTCAGTCATGTCTCTTTCGAGACATGATCGCCTAAGCGTGTTTCACGTATGGCATCTAACTGACTGACTGACATTATTCGGACTATTGTCTTCATTTTGGTTGCCATTTCTACGATGTTTCGGCCGTTGTACATTTCGGCCTTCTTCAGGTGCTAAGAATTTCGAAGCGAACTTCTTATTACGAACATTGGGGTATATCATTCTCATCGCAAGGCCGTAACACGAAGGTATATAGAAAAATCAGGCGTGGCTGACCCCATATGGAGATAGAAAGAGAGCGCCACTGGAAGATACGTAAACTTAAGTAAGCAGCGCATATGCTATGCTAGAAAACTCTCCTAAGCCAACCAAGCATAGAAATAGATACAATATGAGAACCAGTCATACGGAGTGCCGGAGAAAATCATTAGTGTAAAAATAAAAATATTGCAATGTGAGCTCTGGTAAAAAACGCTTGGAAAAATCATTAACATAAAAACTACTAGAAAAAAACATTAACATCATGTTAGGTCAGGACTAATAATATTGCTGATTCTTCTTCTCATTTTATCAAGATATCTAAATATATAGCAGTAATATGGCTCTTTAACTGGCAGTAATATTCAAATCATTGACGATAAAACTTATAAATCTGTAAGAATAGAACGACTCAGTAAAGAACCATTAAAAACATTAAAAATAAGACAACTTAAGAACACACACATCTTTTGTATATAGGGGGCACCGGTGAGCTAAGTTCATCGGAGCAGAAGCCATAATTCATCGGAGCAGAAGCCATAAAGTTCATCGGAGCAGAAGCCATAATTCATCGGAACAGAAGCCATAAAGTTCATCGGAACAGAAGCCATAATTCATCGGAACAGAAGCCATAAAGTTCATCGGAGCAGAAGCCGTAATTCATCGGAGCAGAAGCCGTAAAGTTCATCGGAGCAGAAGCCATAATTCATCGGAGCAGAAGCCGTAAAGTTCATCGGAGCAGAAGTCATAATTCATCGGAACAGAAGCCATAAAGTTCATCGGAGTAGAAGCCATAATTCATCGGAACAGAAGCCATAATTCATCGGAGCAGAAGCCATGAAGTTCATCGGAGCAGAAGCCATAATTAATCGGAACAGAAGCCATAAAGTTCATCGGAGCAGAAGCCATAATTCATCGGAACAGAAGCCATAAAGTTCATCGGAACAGAAGCCATAATTCATCGGAACAGAAGCCATAAAGTTCATCGGAGCAGAAGCCGTAATTCATCGGAACAGAAGCCATAAAGTTCATCGGAACAGAAGCCATAATTCATCGGAACAGAAGCCATAAAGTTCATCGGAGCAGAAGCCGTAATTCATCGGAGCAGAAGCCGTAAAGTTCATCGGAGCAGAAGCCATAATTCATCGGAGCAGAAGCCGTAAAGTTCATCGGAGCAGAAGCCATAAAGTTCATCGGAGTAGAAGCCATAAAGTTCATCGGAGCAGAAGTCATAATTCATCGGAACAGAAGCCATAAAGTTCATCGGAGTAGAAGCCATAATTAATCGGAACAGAAGCCATAAAGTTCATCGGAGCAGAAGCCATAATTCATCGGAACAGAAGCCATAAAGTTCATCGGAACAGAAGCCATAAAGTTCATCGGAGCAGAAGCCATAATTCATCGGAGCAGAAGCCATAATTCATCGGAGCAGAAGCCATGAAGTTCATCGGAGCAGAAGCCATAATTCATCGGAACAGAAGCCATAAAGTTCATCGGAGTAGAAGCCATAATTCATCGGAGCAGAAGCCATAATTCATCGGAACAGAAGCCATAAAGTTCATCGGAGCAGAAGCCATAATTCATCGGAACAGAAGCCATAAATTTCATCGGAGCAGAAGCCGTAATTCATTTAAGCAGAAGCCGTAAAGTTCATCGGAGCAGAAGCCATAATTAATCGGAGTAGAAGCCATAATTCATCGGAGCAGAAGACATTTATAAAGGTAATTGTATTGTTAGCCATTTCCTTACAAGGAAATATTTGACATTCATAGCTTGAGCAGCAAACACTGCTTCCGTCCGGGATTAATAACATCTTTGTTGTTGCCTCTGATTGTGTGTTGTGAGCTTTTACTAACGCGAAACTACTTTTTTATAACTGTTGTTCCCAGATCCACTTTGACCCGGGCTGGTAGCATCTGTTGCCCTTTTTTAAATAATTTTTCCCTAGGAAAGGCGGTACCGCCACTGATGTACAGGAGGCTACATAAGAGTCTTAAAATTTTAGGTAGGAGGAGAGTGAAGACAAAGACGACCCAGCTACAGTGGATGAAAGAGAAAGAGCAAGAGAAGGATGTGAACACAGAAGTGAAGACAGTTACGAAGGTAGAGAGAAAAAAAGAGAACAAGATTCACGGGGTGATATGGAATACATAAGAGATTTAAAATTTTAGGTAGGAGGAGAGTGAAGACAAAGACGAACCAGCTGCAGAGGGTGAAAGAGAAAGGGCAAGAGAAGACACACAGGAGTGAAGATAGTCATGAAGAGAGAAAGAAAAAGAACAAGATACACGGGGTGATGTGGAAGGGCTGGAGTTAAGTGTATAAGACATGGGAATTGACATTGCATTTAAATTCTTGGAGGTTGTAGCCGTCAGGAAAGCAAGGATATGGAAGGGAGTTCCACAGGCGCGAAGCGCAAGAAGAAAAACTGATGGAGTAGAATTGTCGCCTGCATTTGGTAGACCTAACTGTAAAAGGGTGGGTCCTTATTGCCAGTCTGTTTACCCGAGTAAACTCTTGTAGGGGGGCACTAGTGACATAAGTTCGTCAGAGCGGAAGTCATGAAAATATTTATTCCAGGTATTGGCAAATAGTAAACCACCAAAAAGAAACAAAAAAATTTCAAAATATATCATTTATAGTAAAACCTAGCAGTATAGCCCGGCGTAATCCATGGTCCTGGAGCTCAAACTCTTTGGATGTTGGCACGAAAGACTAAAAAGCAATAGTTGTTTCCAGTTAAAGCGGAACCGTAGACTGAAAGAAAAATGAATGGATGTAAATCAAATTTTGATTTCCTGGTATCGATATCAAATAATTTTTTTTCGTCGTAAATTGAATTTTGAAGGCTAAATAAGTCTTCTGAGTAAATAGTATCATGGCTGAGACTAAGAACTACAATTATACCTACTTAGAGCCAAACCCAAAGCAAAAACTAAAATAAAAGGGCTGAAAAATACAGACATACAAGCAGATAAACAGACACAAACACAAACATCTTGCCTTTTATATCTATATATATTATCGATTGTCTGCACTATTGTAAGAACTGCAACCTTGAAACTTCTGAATATCGTTTCTTATGTCTTTGTCTATGAGTTTATGAAATCTGATTAAAATCCGTCCAGTCCTTCTATAACCCGATTTTTTCGATTATCGATTTTCGATATTTATCGGTGGTACCTCGACACAAAACCTAGCTAAGAACACTCGCAGATGCTTATAGTACAACTGTGTAAATTTTCAAGAAAATCGGTTCAGCCTTTTAGGAGTCTATAGGTAACGGACACACACACACACACAGACACACACACACACAAACTTCCATTTATAAATAAGTTTAGATAGATAGAGTATCAGCAATACATTTTTATTAAAAAAATACCAACAACACCTATCAATAATAAAATTACTAATAATTTAAATTGAAATTACCAACAATATAATTTAAAAGCAAAATGTCTAGCAATACAATTGCATAGTAGAATTACCAACAATACATTTTATAGCAAAATGATCAGCACTACTTTTGGCTGTTGTTGAATCCATACAATTACGTTCAAAATATATTTAGCTAAATTCATAAAATCTTTTTCAAGATATTTTCCCATCGTCGAAATGTGGCCTCCCCCTGTCTCTTCTATAAATACTTTCATGGCTTCTGCTCGGATGAGCTTAAGTCACTGATGCCTCCTCAACAGGTGTTTACCCGTGCAACCAGACTGGCAACTGGGTCCCACCCATTCACAGTCAGGTTAGCCAAATGCAGACGACAATTCTACTCCTGCAGCTTCCTCTCTCGCACTTCCCGCCTGTGGAACTCACTTCCGTATTCTTGCTTTCCTGACGGCTAAGACCTCCAGAAATTTAAAAGCAAAGTTAATACTCACCTACTAACCACTGGACTCTAGCTCTCTCCCCTCCCCGGTATAATCTTCACTTTCTCTCCGCCCATGTATCTGTCATTGCACCTGCTTTCTCAGCTTTCTATTGTTCCTTTCTAACTAGCTTGTACTCCTCACTCTTTTCTAATTAATCTTTCTACATTTATGTAACCCCCTGCACATCAGTGGCGTTTCTGCCTTGCTCGGGGTGAAATGATTAAAAAAAAAAAATTTAAGATTTGGCATTAAGTAAGCCATAGAGGTGTTAATATCCCGCTAGACAAAATCACCCATTTTAAAAAAATCACCCATTCTAAAAAAAATCACCCATTCTAAAAAAGAACGCAAGCAATTCCAACAGTATAAAGATAAAAGTGAAATTGACAGAGAAGAAAGGGTGAGTTCTTTAGCTCATGAAAATACATCGATAAGGAGTATCTAGATCTGAAAAGCAGGTGAAAATTTCGTAATTAAGATAGTCGAGTACTGGAAAATTATGAGTCACGGGGACATTTTTTTAAAGACTTAGTTATTTAGGAGTTAGGAACTGTAGGTGATACGACTAATCCTCAAAGCAAACCGCCTATCCATCATAAACAGATAGAATCAGGACCTTACATTTTTTTTGTTTACTCGGTTAGACTTTGAGTGACATGTACTGCAAATAATGGCATTATTTGTCTTCAACATAGTATGTTTGAAAATAAGAAGTTACATGTGTGACCTTGAATCCGAGTAGAGGCACGCATGGTGTGAATCGAGGGTCATTTACCCAATGTCGATTTAAAAATTGGAGCATGGTTACGGCCACTGGTGTAAAAGGAGCATAACGGACATAAAGATTGTCAGTGGTGTAAACTTTATATTCTCAGAAAAATATGTATATGTTTATGTAAAATTACCTGGATTGTGTCGGGTATTTAGGGTGGAGGAGAGATCCACTTAAAATGGTCACATGGGAACATCTTAAAAAATGAGATGGCGAGAAGTGTAAAATTCTGCCTTGTATAGCAGAGGTGAGTGACAGTTACATCCTGCCGAAGATAAGGGCAACAAATGACAAGGGTGGCTGACAGATATACCCAGCTATAAATGACATCAACTATGCGGAATTTTAGCAAAGTGTGCGGGTTTATATATCCCTTAGAATTTTAGTGACCAGTTCAGTTGTCCTCTGTAGAAAATAAGGGTAAAAGAGCATTGACGTGACACGGCGAGAGAAAACAGGACAACACCAAACTTGAGTGGAAAAAGGAAAGGCTTTATAACAGAAGGAGGAAGAAAGAGAGGGAAGATACAAAATTGGGTTTAAGAAAATAGTCGCAAAAATAAGAGTGGTTTTTGCGAAAACTTAACTGGAATCAGTATAGTTCATTATGTTTACAGTTCTGTTGCAACGTCAAAATACATTTGTCTTCAAATTGATGCTCTGCTGCAACTGTTGAGACATCCTCGAACCTATATTTTCTTCTTCGCCGCTCCATTTTCAGAACCCATGTGGCTGTTGATTGAGCTAGAATTAGTCCGTGTTGATTCAGCGTAGTCGGAGAAAGAAAGAGGAAGAACTGGGTTACTATCATCCCAAGCCAGGGGCCAGTAATCACGACCCCTGCAAAGGGAGACAATTCATTCATCTATAAAACATTTCCAATACAAAAAAGCGGCAGATTAGGATGTGGTTGCGAGACACACCCAGGCATAAACAGAAGTCTATAATATTTCTACGAAATAAAAACACAAAAATATATTTAAATATACACTACCGGCCATAATTATTAGGTAGCTTCAGTTTTTAAAAAAAAAAATTTTTTGTATATATTGCCAAGTGGATAATTATAAATGAAAATAGAATCGTTCTTTTGTTATTATTACTTAACAAAATTTTACAAGGCAAGGAAGCAAAGATGAACTCGTACAAAGCTCCCTAAATTTTCTTCATTCTTTCATTGATGAAACTCCAATTTAAGTAATTATTAAATATTTATAAATTCATTTGTTGCACATGTTATTGTGCAGTATTTACAAAAGAACTATTCTGTTTTCATTTGGAATTATTCACTTGGCAATAAACACTAAAAATTAGTATGAAATACGTCATTTTTTCAAACACTGAGGAGGCCTAATAATTATGGCCGGTAGTGTATATATATGTGTTCTTTGTTGTGTATCTACAACCAGCGTAATATGCAACAGTACAAGACAAGACTTATGGATAATAGCGGAAGTGATTCAGACATAAAGAAATGAAATCAAGATATTCATTAAAAAGAACAGGACAAAAACCTAAAGAGAAATCTGGACCTATGAACGTAGACTGAAAATTTAAGAAGCCTGGACTGAAAATTTAAAAGACCTGGACTGAAAATTTAAAAGGCTTGGACTGAAAATTTAAAAGGCCTCGACTGAAAATTTAAAAGGCCTGGAATGAAAATTTAAAAGGCCTCGACTGAAAATTTAAAAGGCCTGGAATTAAAATTTAAAAGACCTGGACTGAAAATTTAAAAAGCATGGATTGAAAATTTAAAAGGCCTGAACTGGAAATTTAAAATACCTGGACTGACAATTTAAAAGTCATGGATTGAAAATTTAAAAGGCCTGAACTGGAAATTTAAAATACCTGGACTGGAAATTTAAAATACCTGGACTGAAAATTTAAAAAGCATGGATTGAAAATTTAAAAGGCCTGAACTGGAAATTTAAAAACCTGGACTGAAAATTTAAAAAGCCTGAACTGAAAATTTAAAAAGCATGGATTGCAAATTTAAAAGGCCCGGACTGAAAATTTAAAAGACCTGGACTGAAAATTTAAAAGGCCTGGACTGAAAATTTAAAAGGCCTGGAATGAAAATTTAAAAGGCCTCGACTGAAAATTTAAAAGGCCTGGAATTAAAATTTAAAAGACCTGGACTGAAAATTTAAAAAGCATGGATTGAAAATTTAAAAGGCCTGAACTGGAAATTTAAAATACCTGGACTGAAAATTTAAAAGGCCTGGACTGACAATTTAAAAGTCATGGATTGAAAATTTAAAAGGCCTGAACTGGAAATTTAAAATACCTGGACTGAAAATTTCAAAAGCCTGGACTGAAAATTTAAAAAGCATGGATTGAAAATTTAAAAGGCCTGAACTGGAAATTTAAAAAGCATGGATTGCAAATTTAATAGGCCCGGACTGGAAATTTAAAAGGCCTGGAGTGAAAATTTAAAAGGCTGACGATAAAGTATACATTACATTCAATTTTAATTCTTAAATGCAGTTTCTTTCTCTATCAACTGATATCTGGCTGTTTAAAAAAGGCTGTTCATCCTGTTGGTCAAAAATATTCATCAACATCAGATACGACTTCGTAATTACTGCGATACTGGTTTCCAGCCAAGTGTTTTTCATGTTAATGAACTGATGATAGTAAAATCAGAAAAATAGGAAAAGCGATTATGCAGTTCAAAGCCACAGTGACGCACAGTAGCTATTTAGACAAGAGTATTTTCTTCATGAAACAAATCTTTCGTTACTTTTTTCCTAGCGTTTGTTCTTGATAGCTTTTCACATCTACTTCCATTGATCTTGTGATCATTTTGAAGATAGTCAATAAATACAATCAATACTTTTCACGTTCAAATAAATAATTTTTTTTATTTAAACATCGCAATAATCATTTCTCTCATTTTGTTTATTCAAATTGGATCCCAAAGAAACATTCCCCAATAATTTATACAAACGAGAGGAAACTGACGTCTTTCCATGTGTTCACACTTAGGGCTACTATTTGAAGTATAGTATCAAAGATTATCATATCCTCAGGTCATCATTCTGTTGAGTGGAGAATAATACTCACAAGCTAACTAATGTTACAAACACAAACATATGGAATGGTCAGCTATAAAGTTCATGAGCTAACCAATATATTCTTAAGAATTGGTACCAAATGTGATTAAAGATTCAACATAGTTGCCCTACCGATCTACACACTTTTTTCATCGGTGTGACAATGCTTTCATCCCATTGGTGAAGAAGGTTTCATCTTAGTTTTTGAGAGAAAAATGTTACCAACAAAAATACGTTTTTGAAGGAAAAATGTTACCAACAAAAATACGTTTTTGAAGGAAAAATGTTACCAACAAAAATAAGTTTTTGAAGGAAAAATGTTACAAACAGAAATACGTTCTGAAGGAAAAATGTTATCAACAAAAATACGGTTTTGAAAGAAAAATGTTACAAACAAAAATACGTTTTGAAGGAAAAATGTTATCAACAAAAATAAGTTGTTTTGAGAGAAAAATGTTAGCAACAAAAATAACTTTTTGAGAGAAGAATGCTACCAACAAAAATACGTTTTTGAAGGAAAAATGTTACCAACAAAAATACGTTTTTGAAGGAAAAATGTTACAAACAGAAATACGTTCTGAAGGAAAAATGTTATCAACAAAAATACGGTTTTGAAAGAAAAATGTTACAAACAAAAATACGTTTTGAAGGAAAAATGTTATCAACAAAAATAAGTTGTTTTGAGAGAAAAATGTTAGCAACAAAAATAACTTTTTGAGAGAAGAATGTTACCAACAAATATACGTTTTTGAAGGAAAAATGTTACCAACAAAAATACGTTTTTGAAGGAAAAATGTTACCAACAAAAATAAGTTTTTGAAGGAAAAATGTTACAAACAGAAATACGTTCTGAAGGGAAAATGTTATCAACAAAAATACGGTTTTGAAAGAAAAATGTTACAAACAAAAATACGTTTTGAAGGAAAAATGTTATCAACAAAAATAAGTTGTTTTGAGAGAAAAATGTTAGCAACAAAAATAACTTTTTGAGAGAAGAATGTTACCAACAAAAATACGTTTTTAAAGGAAAATGTTACCAACAGACATACGTTTTTAAAGGAAAAATATTATCAACAAAAATACGCTTTTGAAAGAAAAATGTTACCAACCAAAAATACGCTTTTGAACGAAAAATGTTACCAACAAATATAAGTTTTTGAAAGAAAAATTTTATCAACAAAAATGCGTTTTTGAAAGAAAAATGTTACAAATGCAAAAATCTTATCGGCATTAAATAACCGATTGAGGTTGATATGCCGTAAAACAAAAAATAAATATTTTCTTCTTATTTTCCAGTGTGCCTTGAGAGACGCTTCATGTATTTCAGTCATTTAATTATCAGTTTCTTTAATTGCATGTATCACTCAATTCAAATATTTCGTTATCTCTTTTTCAACTAACCATCCCATCCTTCCTTGCTTCTTCCTGATTTAATTTTCTTTAGAGTTTTTCTCTTTTATTTTTTTTTTCAATCAGTTTATTCATTCCATTTTCTTTTGTTTCGTTTCTGATTTCCCCCGTATATTTTTATTTGTCTACTGAGATTTCATATTCTGATTGCTTACGGCTCACGGGTTCATTCCGTTTGACTTGTAACAGAACGTTCGACATTCATTTTTAGTCTTGACAAATTTATACACCGGCTCCCTACGACGAAACGCACTTGCCCCTGGCAACATTTCTTTATACACATTTACCTACGCCCCACCCTCTTCCCCGGTTATATTTAATTCTCGTCAGTTGAATTCTTTAGTTTTCTATCATTCATTTTCATTACCGTTATATTCTCGATCCAATTTTTTCAATCCCCGTCCGTCTGTCGTTTGTACTCTAGATCCAATTGTTTCATTCTCTGTTCGTCTATCATTTATATTCTCGATTGAACTTTTTCGATCCTCGATTGTCTGCCATTCATATTCACGATCCTAGAAAATACGTTCTGCTTATTAAGTAAAATAGATTACATTTTATTGTTTTATTTTTCGTATTTTTTTAAACTACGAGGATCGTCTGAGAAGGATATTCTCATGGAATTTGACTGGATACGGTTAAGTTTTCAACATAGTCGCCCTACCAATCTACACACTTCTTTCATCGGTCTTGCAATGCCTTGACCCCATTGGTGAATAAGTTTTCATCATTTTGGTAAATAAAGTAAAAAGAAAAACAGCAAGTATGACGTCATCATAAAACCAAAAACTGTAAATATCACAATCACTGCAAAAAATTGACAGAAAAATGTTTTTGTCATGTTGGGAAACAGATAATAGTCAGATCAAAAGAATAGGGTAGAGGCTATCAACCAGTTAAAAGCCATCGTCACACACAGCAGCCAATGAAACTGGAGCATTGACCTGATGATTCAGATCTCTTTCCGTCAGTTTCCCTGAACGTTTGGTTTAGATAGCCTTTCGCAACTACCTCCATTGATCTTGTGACCATTTTAAAGATAGTAAAAAAAAAAAAACAGCTTATTGCATCCAAAAAAGTTGAAGTCTTCACCTTTCCTGCAGATCACACAACTTTGGTCTTGTTTGGAAAAGCTGAGGAGGGTATTTCTACGGCATGATTTGCCTCTTTGTCTCTGGACCAACGTGATGAATACCGTGACGTTATCTATTCCAACATCCACATATCCAATCTTACAGCACCTGAGATTGCCAAGCGGTCACCCACCTAGGTATGACCAGTTTCTACGTTGCTTATCTTTGGTGATCGTACAGGAAACCAATATTTCAATATGATATGGCTGTATGTTTATTATGCCACCCGCACATTGACTCTTATAGCATCTGTGATTTCAAAGCAGACACCGATCTACGTAATGACCAGGCTCATCGTTGCTTAACTTCCGTGGATCTTATGGGAACTAGTTTTTCAAGAAGACATGACCATAAGTCTATGAGGCCAACCGCACATCAAAGCTTCAGCAACTAGTACTGACAAGCGACTACTCATCTAAATAGTGAATAGGCTCGTTGCTTAACTTCCGTGATAGGACGAGAACCATTATTTCAAGAAGACGTGGCCGTACGTCTATTACGCCAACCGCACATCCAAGCTTCAGCAACTGGTGATGACAAACGACTACTCATCTAAGTAGTGACCTGGCTCGACATTGCTTAACTTCCGTGATAGGACGAGAACTAGTATTTCAAGAAGACATGGCCATAAGTTTATTATGCAAACCGCACATCCAAGTTTCAGCAACTGGTGATGACAAGCGACTACTCATCTAAGTAGTGACCAGGCTCGACATTGCTTAACATCCGTGATAGGACGAGATCTAGTATTGCAAGAAGACGTGGCCGTACGTCTATTATACCAATCGCACATCCAAGCTTCAGCAACTGGTGCTGACAAGCGACTACTCATTTAAGTAGTGACTAAGTTTGACGTTGCTTAACTTCGAAGATGTACAAAAACTAATGTTTCCGTATGAACATATGTGTTGTGGGATCTCTCCTTTTTCCATGATAATGGACTCGACTTGAGCATACATATACTCCGGCCATAGTGAGATACGTCAGATCCCTAAGTTACCGTAATAATCCGACAGATACCGAGGTTTCACGGAGAATACAGCGTCAGCAATTCATAGTAGCACTGAGCTTCACTCAGTAGGTACACAGCACCCGTCAGCTTCTGACATGGACTTACTAAACATACTAATGCTTCACTTCAATGACTTGTATATCTACTTCGTACTAATCCTATTCCTGGATTACTAACCTACGTTCAAGTTTGTATACGTTTAATATACTTATTTATCTATCTCAAATTCTGATTCAGTCAGACAGTTAAGTGCCATACGTGATACATGCTTGGGCGATCATGTCTTGAAAGAGACATGACTGACTGAGCAGAAGATTATCCAGCAGTAGGTTGCCATTGCTTTCTGCGGTAGACTGGTTGCCGACCAAGGCTATAGAACACAATCTGTCCTGTTATTTGACTCATAGCTAGAGGGGAAAGAAATGTATTATATTATTATGTAGTAATTAGTGGGGGATCGGTTTCCTATTGTTATGAAGTAATAAACTGATCCCTCACTTTATAACCAGTAGAAGCCTTAATCATTATTCCAACTATTATATTCAGTCAGACAGTTAAGTGCCATACGTGATACCCGCTTGGGCGATCATGTCTTGAAAGAGACATGACTGACTGAGCAGAAGATTATCCCGCAGTAGGTTGCCATTGCTTTCTGCGGTAGACTGGTTGCCGACCAAGGCTATAGAACACAATCTGTCCTGTTATTTAACCCAGAACTGGGGAGAAGAAACGGATTAATACCTTTCCCAAGGATATTTGCGCGTAAGTGAATACAATGAATTCAGCTAGAATTCGTACTCGGTTCCCCGATTTCTCGTCCCGAGCTGATATCCAATGCACCACAACGCACATCCCAAATCCTGATTAGTGTTCATTAATTTGTGTGGTTCCCATTCCCGGAAGCCACAACAATATAATAATCAGATTGGGGCCAATCATGTGAATAAGAAGAATGATCAGCCATTTGAAAGCCAGAGTCACACACAGCATCGATTTAAATTGGAGCATTGTCCTGATGATACAAATTTCCTTACGTCAGTTTTCATGAACATTTAGTCTCGATAGCCATTCACATCTACCTCCATAGATCGCGTGACTATTTTAAACATAGTCAATAAACACAATACATTCAGTCAGTTAAGTGCCATACGTGATACACGCTTGGGCGATCATGTCTTGAAAGGAATAGACGGATTAATACCTTTCCCAAGGGTATTTGCGCGTAAGTGAATGCAATGAATTCAGCTGGAATTCAAACTCGGCTCCCCGATTTCTCGTTCCGAGCCGATATCCAATGCACCAAAACGCGCAATACATTATGCATGCCCCCCCCCCCAAAAGCATATCTCAAAACTAAATCTCATAACTCAACCTCAAAACTCAAACTCAGATTCTTTTACACAAAATACATTTTCATATAAATATATACATAAAAATAGACTTTTATGGAAAAATATATATTTTTAATGCAAAAATGTTACCAATAAATATTTTTGAAGGTAAATATTACCAACAATAAATTTTTGAAGGAAAAAAAAAGAAAAAAAAAGGAAAAATTATTGCCATAATGATTTTTCTGATGGAAAATAAAATATTACCAGTAATACGCCCGGTTCACACTCCACCCACATCTATTGAACAGGTGAAGAGGCTCATCCCTTGTTTCCTGTTTAGGATGCGGTTTCCGGTTTTCTCTTTTCTAATCTTCTCACTCTTATGTAGCCCCCTGCACATCAGTGGCGTTACCGCCTTGCTTGGGGTGATATGATTAAAAAAAAAAAAACACTTTGACTCCAAAACTAAAAGACATCTTCAGTTTTCTAAAATAAAAATAAAAATAAATTCATTAAAATCTGACTAAATCAACCATCTCACTATAAATGAACATTGAAAGAAATGCTTTAAAACCCAACCTTTTTGGCATTAAATAACCCACAGAGGTGTTGATATGCCGTTAAGCAGAACTCAAACTCCAACTGAAACTCAAAAACTCATCTATAACAAGATGAAATAAGATAAAACTAAGATTGAACGCGTTTCAGATTTAATACAACTCTCTTTGTAACAATAATTTATCGGCTTGAAAGAATCGGTATCTTTTATTTAAATACACCAGACTTTTTATCCTTGTATTATTCTGAACTGTTGTTCTCATCTTGTTTGATATCCATGTTATGAAAAACACAGCTTTTCAACCAAGTACTCTCTTGTGGCGCAGTGGATATCGTCTCGGAACGAGAAATCGGGGAGCCGAGTTCAAATTCCAGTTGAATTCATTGCATTCACTTACGCGCAAATACCCTTGGGAAAGGTATCCGTCTCTTCCTTCCAGTTATGGGTTAAATAGAAGGACAGATTGGGTTCTATAGCCTTGGCTGGTAACCAATCTACCACAGAAAGCAATGGCAACCTACTGCGGGATAATCTTCTGCCCAGTCAGTCATGTTTCTTTCGAGACATGATCGCCCAAGCGTGTTTCACGTATGGCACTTAACTGACTGACTCTCTGCTCATCATTGATTGGTTGATATGGAGCATCTGTTGATGATTGTAATATTTTCCTTTGATGTTACTTATTGTTCGTTACACAATGTATAAGAAACTGTTATATCCCTACCGCCACCGTCCCAAAGACGTTAATGGTATGTTTTGGATCTTTTTGTCTTCAATGTCAGATGGTGTTTGGTATTTTTTCTTATGATGGTGAGTTCATGCCACTTTTTTATAATTGAGTATTTCATTCATGAGGTGACTATTTTCAATATTATTTTGAACTATTGTTCTCAACTTCTAACTTTTATTTAGTGGCCATGAGTTCAGTCCTAGGAACTGGCAATGACGTACCAATTCAGCAGAAAAAACTGATTTCACAAGAAAATATCACAATAATCAACAGATACTCCATATCCGCCAATCAATGAGCACCTGATGATGACCAGAGGGTACTTGATCGTAACGTTGTGTCTTTAATAACGTCTATATCAATCAAGATGGGAATTATAGTTCGAAATAACACAAGAATATTGACAATTACTCATATGAAATACAATATATATATATACCAGACATTTATTGACATATTCAAAATTACGGTTCACCTACAGAGCATTGAACTTACAATACTAAGAATGGTCTCTGACAATTCATTAACTCCTATCTTACTGAATAATGCACAGTTATGGCTGGTCTTTTTTTCTTTTTTTTTTTTTTTTGTACACTAGTTTCATTTGTCTATGCTTTCCTCTCTTGTAACCTCCCTCACCTTCAGCCTCGTTTTGAATTTCATTCACCCAACTGTCGTCTGTTCACAACTTTAGAATCGTAGTAATAATGTAATTATTATTCGATGTCATAGTTTTTTTTATCGTTGTCTTAATTAATTTTGCCATAATTAATTGAATAAAATAAAATCTTAATTAAGTGCAGACAAGCGTATTTGGACATGATCAGCTATGACAGAATGTAAATTACGAAGAGACTGCCGCGAGTGATCACAGAGAGTGAACTGAAAAATTGAAGATAGGACGGTTTATTGACTTTAACACGCGCAGAACATCTTCAACAGTTGCACAATGTAAAAACCTTTTAGGATCTTAAATTAATTCGTTTTTGTTAATAGTTTATTTTAACCTTTACGATTTATTAATAGTTCTTATGAATCATTCAGCAATGAATTGCCCTTCAAACCTGCCAACGATTCACTAACTGTTCAATGAATCGACGGTAGAAATCACTATTTTTTTTTAATAAAAAAGTTATCAAGGTTTGTTTTATACCCCGCATTGATGTTGAGTGAGAAATTATTAGACAGCAACCGAAAAAAAAGGTGGTAGTACGAAGAAGATAATTTAAAAGAATACTAGCAGTCTAGCCCGGCGTTGCTCGGGTGTTTTGAAAGCTTTAAAACTAATCCATGGTCCTGGAGCTCAGACTCTTTGGACGTTGGCACGAAAGACTAAAAAGCAATAGTTGTTTCCAGTTAAAGCGAAACCGTAGACTAAAAGAAAAATGAATGGATGGAAGTCAAATTTTGATTTCCTGGTATCGATATCAAATAAGTTTTTTCGTCGTAAACTGAATTTTGAAGGCTAAATAAGTCCTCTGAGTAAATGGTATCATGGCTGACACTAAGAACTACAATTATACCTACTTAGAGCCAAACCCGAAGCAAAAACTAAAATAAAAGGGTTGAAAAAATACAGACATACAGGCAGATAAACAGACACACACAAACATCTTGCCTTTTATATCTATATATATTATCAATTTTCTGCACTATTTTAAGAACTGCAACCTTGAAAATTCTGAATATAGTTTCTTATGTCTTTGTCTATGAGTGTATCAAATTTGATTAAAATCGGACCACTCTTTCTCTAACCCGATTTTTTCGATTATCGATTTTCGATATTTATTGGGGGTACCTCGACACAAAACCTAGCTAAGAACACTCGCAGACGCTTATAGTAGAACTGTGTAAATTTTCAAGAAAATCGGTTCAGCCGTTTCGGAGTCTATCGGTAACGTACACACACACACACAGACATACAGACACATATACACAGACAGAGAGGAAAAGTTCCATTTATAAATAAGTTTAGATGGTGAATGTGTTATAATTTCACAACCGAGTTGAAATATGTTACACTCACAGACTCTTGCAGTTACTGGAGAGTCTGTGAGTGCAACATTTTTCTTTTTAAATCACTCTTGTGGAATTAAATTTACAACCCCCCTCACATTTCAATGTTTTTCCTTAAAGTCTATTTTTAAACGAATTTCACTTTCTCCCAGTACTGTGAGTAATTCCCCTTTTGATATTGTCTTCGTTCTAGCCCTATTCATAATTTTGCCAACGAAGCCCTTGAAAGTGTTGGCCGAAAGGTTCCTCAGGTTTGGGATAAGTATGACGTCTTTTCTTTTTAGAGCAATATATATATATATATATATATATATATATATATATATATATATATATATATATGGATATCAAGAAATATGCACATGGCTATACACGTAAGGACACACATATAAAATATTTTTCTGGTGTTAAAATAGTGCTCGATATAATTTAAGAGCTATTAAATATATATTAATAAATATACATATTTGTATAATGACGTATAATATTAAGATAACAGGGTAATATATATATATATATATATATATATATATATACACACACACTACCGGTCATAATTATTAAGTCATTCTAGTTTTTTAAAAGAAATGATGTAATTTCATACTACCTTTATTATTTATTATTGCCAAGTGGATAATTCTAAATGAAAATAGAATTTTTCTTTTTTTTTTCACTTTGCAAAATTTTACAAGGCAAATAGCGACAATTTACTCGTCGCACCCTGTAGATTTGCTATATATATACACTACCGGCCATAACTATTAGGTGACCGCAGTTTGTTTTTTTAAAGAAATGATGTATTTCATACTATTTTTAGTATTTATTGCCAAGTGGAAAATTCTAAATGAAAATAGAATGGTTCTTTTGCTATTACTACTTTGTAAAATTTTATTAGGCAAATAGCGACAATTTACCCACCGCACACTGTAGATTTGCTATATATATATATATATATATGTACACTACCGGCCAGAATTATTAGGTCACCCCAGTTTTTTAAAAAGAAATGATGTATTTCATACTATTTTTAGTATTTATTGCCAAGTGGAAAATTCTAAATGAAAATAGAATGGTTCTTTTTTTATTATTACTTTGCAAAATTTTACAAGGCAAGGAAGCAAAGATGGACTCGTCCGAACCATTTTAAATTTTCTTCATTCTTTCATTGATGAAACTGCAATATAGGTAATTATTAAATATTTATAAATTCATTTGATGCACGTGTTATTGTGCAGTATTAACAAAAGAATCATTCTATTTTCATTTATAATTAAGGCTTAATCGATAAGATTGCAAAAAGTAAAAAAAAATATTGATAATCATCAAATTTGCAGGTGGTGGTAATGTACCGGCGAGTGGTTCCAAAATGGAGGATCGATTTACTATAACGTTGTATGAAAAACTGAGCCCCCTCTAAAAGTGCTTAAATTTTGAAATTTTTCCAATTGTTTTTATAAATCGGAAAGTTTAGGATGTAATCGAAAAAGTAAAAAACATGAAAAACAACAAATTTAAAGGTGGTGGTAGTCTCCTTCAGGTCCGCCAACTTTCCGTTTCCGGTGTTGTAGCAGCTGTTCACCCGTGACAATTTGCTGTTCGACGACACTCGGTTTCGACTCGTATGGCACCCAATGCCCTTGCTTTTGAATCATTCTTTATGCCTTAAATTTTTTGAAACAGTTGTGGGATCAACTCCAAATGATTCTACAATTTCGGCTTTCATCTGACATGTGCCTTCAATTCTTCGTCTTCAAATTTTTCCGGTACGCCAGAGTTTTCTTTATCGTCAACATTAAGATCAATATTTTTGAAGCGACTAAACCAATATATGCACGTTCTTTCCGACAGGGCATGGTCGCCGTAAATATCAACAAGAATTCTGTGTAATTCAGTTGCAGATTTCTTTTGAATAAAGTAGTGCAGTAAAATTCCCTGCAAATACACTTTCTTTAGAAAAAATTCCGACATATTTAACGCTAAAAAGAAAAAAACAAAGTTGTTTGCACTTCGTCAAAATAGCATACACTGAATGTTCTGTTTTTTGTAGTAGTACTTCCTTCTGCGTTGTGGTGCAGTAGATAACAACAAATCGGGGAGCCGAGTTCGAATTCTAGTTGAATTCCTTGCTTTCACTTAATCCCAAACACACTTCGGAAAGGTATAAATACGTCTCTCTCTTCTAGTTATGGGTTTAATAACAGGATAAATTGGATTCTATAGCCTTCGCTGGAAACCAGTTTACCGGAGAAAGCAATGGCAACCTACTGCGGGAAAATCTTCTGCCCAGACATCATATCTCATTCGAGATCGTGTATCACGTATGGCACTTAACTGACTGACTGTTAATAATAGTTGGAAACTGGGCATAAAGTGGGGGAACAGTTTTCTATTGTTATGAAGTAATAGAATGATCCCCCACTAATTATTACATAATAATATAATGTATCTCTTCCCCATCTAGCAATGAGTCAAATAACAGGATAGATTGGATTCTATAGCCTTCGCTGGAAACCAGTTTACCAGAGAAAGCAATGGCAACCTACTGCGGGAAAATCTTCTGTCCAGCTCATTCGAGATCATGTATCACGTATGGCTGACTGAATATAATAGTTGGAAACTGGACATAAAGTGGGGGATTGTTATGAAGTAATAGAATGATCCTCCCACTAATTATTACATAATAATATAATACATCTCTTCCCCCTCTAGCTATGAGTCAAATAACAGGACAGATTGGGTTCTATAGCCTTGGCTGGCAACCAGTCTACCGCAGAAAGCAATCGCAACTTACTGCGGGATAATCTTCTGCCTTGTCAGTCATGTCTCTTTTAGGACATGATCGCCAAGCGTGTATCATGTATGGCACTTAACTGACTGATTTCCTTATAGATTCGTTAACTTTTGAAAATAAACAAACGCAGTTCTGTGAACACCATCTATTGGAAAATAGAGAGATATTATTCAAGGCTCTAATAGATTTTTTTCGCGGCATAAAATCATTATCATTGCATGTTATGGACAGAGGAAGTGAGATTTAAGAACAGACGGAACTGCTGAGTCAATCAAGGGAGTCAGTCGGTCAGTTAAGTGCCATACGCGATACTATAAAGGTTATTCATCTAAACTTATTTATAAATGGAACTTTGTGTGTGTGTGTGTGTATGTGTGTGTGTGTGTGTGTGTGTGTGTGTGTGTGTGTCCGTTAACTATAGACTCCTAAAAGGCTGGACCGATTTTCTTGAAAATTTACACAGTTGTACTATAAGCGTCTGCGAGTGTTCTTAGCTAGGTTTTGTGTCGAGATACCCCCGATAAATATCGAAAATCGATAATCGAAAAATACTATAAAGGCTATTTATCTAAACTTATTTATAAATGGAACTATGTCTGTGTGTGTGTGTGTGTCTGTGTGTGTGTGTGTCCGTTACCTATAGACTCCTAAAAGGCTGAACCGATTTTCTTGAAAATTTACACAGTTGTACTATAAGCATCTGCGAGTGTTCTTAGCTAGGTTTTGTGTCGAGGTACCCTCGATAAATATCGAAAATCGATAATCGAAAAAATCGGGTTATAGAAGGAGTGGTCCGATTATAATCAAATTTGATACACTCATAAACAAAGACATAAGAAACGATATTCAGAAGTTTTAAGCTTGCAGTTCTTACAATAGTGCAGGAAATGGATAATATATATATATATATATATATATATATATATATATATATATGTGTGTGTGTGTGTGTGTGTGTGTGTGTGCTATGTCTTGAAGGCTGTCACAATGCGTTGAATGAAATAAAGGAAGGTCGGGAGGTGTTTGTATGACCTGTTTATTCATATTTATATTTCGAGACTATAATCTCATCGTCAGAATGGCAGAGAAAACTTCCGTGCTTTTAGTTGTCCATCTATGAATGGCTGGCTTTATCCACTGCTGCTGTATGTGTGTGCGTGTATGTACATGTGCGTGAGTGTGCGTGAGTGTGTATCTATGTGTGTTCTAGATGTTTTTTATATGGTCTAATGGTGTGTGTGTGTGTGTGAGAGAGAGAGAGAGAGAGCGTGTGTGTGTGTGTGTGAGTGATTGTGTACGTGTGTGTGTACGTGTGTGTGTGTTCTGTCCTGGTGCGTGCTTTCTTATGGGCACCTCTGCTACTACGGGCCGGGGGTGGGGTGGAGAAAGTGTGTTAGCGTGGTTATTGTAACTATTTTGTGTGTGTAAAGGCTATGTGAAGCATTGTAATTAAATCTACCTAACTTATTTATCTGTGTGTGTGTGTGTGTGTGCGCGCGCGTGCGTGTGCGTGTGTGCTTTAGCCTGGTTAACGGTTTGTTATAAGGGAGGAAGAAGTGTGTGTGTGGTTATTGTTACTGATTGCGTGTGTGTGTGTGTGTGTGTGTGTGTGTGTGTGTGTGTGTGTGTGTGTGTGTGTGATCTTTGTTGTCGTGTTAAGTGCATGTTGTGTGCGTCTTGATGTTGTCTATACTGTTACGTAATCTAGGTTTAATTCTGGGCGATTGTTAATTGCCGGATGTAATTTAGATATTATTAAGGACTATTTAATGCGTAGGTTACCTATGTTGCGTTCCTTAGCCAAGATATTAACGGTTATGGTTTTGTCTTTATTTTTGCATTTTTTAAAGTGTTTTTTTGAATGACGAAGCTTGCGTGTGTAGATATTCTTTATATATGTAGATGTCTTGTAGTGCTGCCGACATAGAATGCATCGCATTTGGCGCATTGTAAGCGTTATACGACATATACCTGGTGGCATATACCGGTACCTGCAATAGGGCAGTTGGTTAGTGTGCATGTGGTGTTGTTGTTTGTTCTGTGGTTGGGGTTGAGGTGTCTTCGAAGAGTGGGGCCGTAGTGTGCCAGCTGAATGTCTAATCCCTCTCTGCGGATAGCTCGACGTATTTTAGATGTTATATAATCGCTGAAGTGTGGTAACCTCAGGAAGCAGGTGTTAGATAGGGTGTGGCGCCTTAGGCCCCTACTACCTTTCCGTTCTAGGCGATCCACAAAGGATTGTGGGTAACCGTTAGTCATCAGTGTTTTCTTGAAGAATGCAGTGTGGGTGTTAACGTGTTCGCCTTTGCTGCATTTCTTTCGGATACGCGCAAGTTCGTTATTGATGTAGCCGGTCTTGGCGCTGAGAGGGAGAGCTGATCGGTAGTTGACAAATATATCTCTGCTAGCAGGCTTTTTGTAGAAATCGGTGTGGACTTCACCTCCAACCGATATTTTAAGCTTGAAGTCCAGCAGTGATAGGCATCCACTGGGATCGGAGTGCTCGATCGTGAAATTAATTTTACCGTCCATTCTGTTGAACGTCACTGCCATTCTGCTTGCCTAGTCGCGTGAAGAAGTAAGGATGAGTATATCATCAATATATCTCGTAAATAAGGCGTATGAAAGGCAGGTGCTGAGTGCGCGACGCTCTAGTTGGTTCGTATATGCGACGGCAAGTAGTCCCGATAGGCTGGATCCCATCGGAAGGCCGATGGTCTGTTTGTAGGTGCATCCTTGGAACGTGAAGTAAGTGTTGTCTATTATAGTTCTCAGGAGCAAGCGTATGTCGTTTGGGGTGAAGTAGTAGCAGTGTATGTTTGAGGTGTTGATGTATTCTGTTAATAAGTGCACCGCTGGGTGGGCCGGTACTGACGTATATAGTGAGACGAGGTCAAGGCTAAATGCATATCGGTTATCTTGCAGCTTGTTTTGGTGAGTACCGTGTAGTCTGTGGATGACTTCATCGGAACTTTTGACGTGTCAGCGGAAGGTGGAGAGTATGGGTTTAAGGATTTGTGATAGTAGCCATGCTATTTTGTATGTGGGGCCTTCTATGCTAGAGACAATGGGTCTAATTTGTGGTGTCGTGTTATTTTTGTGTGTTTTGATTAGGTGGTAGAATTTAGGGAGGTTACTGTTCTTGGTGGTGAAATTTAACCTGTGCTTGCTAGGGATTTTCCGTGAATTGCATATCTCATGCCATGTCGTGTTAATGCGGTGTTCTATTAGGGAAGGGGTTATGTCTGTGGCTACCGCATAGAGTTGTGTGTTACTGAGGTGTTCAAGTGCTAGACTGCTATATGTGTCTCGGGGTATAGCGCAGAATTCCTTACCATATCTGATGGGAGGTAAATGAGGTCCTTCTCTCTCAGGGTGTCTGGGGTGTGGCGTTGTGCTCTGGTGAGGTTGTGTGGGATTTTACCGATATTGTCTTTGAGGATCGTGAAAATGGTATGTTTAAGCCTGGAGAGTTTAAGGTTAAGCGCGTGGTTGTGTGGGGTGGGTGGACTGGGTTGTCTAGGGTGTAGGTGGGGAATTGTTTGGGTGCATTCGCGGTTGGTGTCGGGGTGTTGTTTGTGCTGTTAATAACCGACAGCCATTTCAGTTGGTATGCTGTGCGGCAGAAGTTAGTTTCAACATCCAGCATTGTTTTTGTCGATCAGCTGTTGCGTCAGTATAAACTTTGGGCCGAGACTTAGTATGCCGAGTTCCTCTTGTGAGAGGGATTTAGATAAGTCCGTGACCAGCGGGCATTATATCTTGGATACCGTTTGTGTTTGTGTGGTTGATATCGTCTGGATGTTGCTTTTTATATAACCATAGAAATTTCGCCTTGAGGCGTGCTTTCTCGTGTTGTACGCTTGTGTGGTAGTTTGTATTCAGGGCTGTTGTAATTCGTGCGTTAGCATCTGGGGTTGTATTGAGTGTTGGGAGGACTTCGTGGTATGTGTGTATGTGCTTGTGCAGAGTATGGTGTAGGTGTTGTAAGCTCTTCTTCATGCAGAATTTTCGCAAGTAGTCGAGCGAGTTTTTAGCTTGGTGATTTAAAGCATGCCGGGAAGTGGATGTTCTTGATGGTGTTCGGTATTACGTTGTTTTTTAGGCATCACTTTACGAAGTTGATCTGGCATCCTAATTTTGCACGTTTCTCGGACAGTTTAAATGGCTCTCTGACGGTTGCAAATATATCCTGGCTCAGGTGTAGGGATAGTAAAGCTTTGTAATTTGCTTGAAGCATTGCGTAAAATAGTTGTATGTGTTATGTCTTGAAGGCTGTTACAATGCGTTGAATGAAATAAAGGAAGGTCGGGAGGTGTTTGTATGACCTGTTTATTTATATTAATATTTCGAGACTATAATCTCATCGTCAGAATGGCAGAGAAAACTTCAAACTGTATATATAAGACAAAATGTTTTTGTGTGTGTCTGTTTATCTGTCTGTATGTCCTTTATACAAATCCACAATTTTTATCCGATTCTCACCAAACTTCCCACAAATATTCTTTAGGCTGAGTCTGAGCTCCAGGATCATGGATTAGTTTTAAAGCTTTCATTACACCCGAGCAACGCCGGGCTATACTACTACTAAGGATATAAAACCCAATCTGTCCTGTTATTTAATCCATAACTGATAGGAATAAATGGATTAATACATTTCCCAAGGTTAATTGCGCGTGAGTGAAGACAACGAATTCAACAGGAATTTGAACTCAGCTCCCTGATTTTTATGGCCGAGCGGTCTAAGCGCCAAACTCAAGGTAGTAATTGTACCTTATAAGCACATATGGGTTCGATTCCCATAACTGACAGTTAAGGGAGAGACAACAGAAATCTTACAGACTTATGAGGAGGAAAGAAGGCCTGGATAAATTAACACACGCGGTCAAGAGAAGCAGATACACGCACTTTTACGTCGACACTTTTCGCTTCCACCATTTCAGCCTCATTTTCATATTCATTGATTTGCCAGTCGTCTGTTCCCAGCATCAAAATGGTAGAATAATGTAATTATTAGTCGGTGTCGCAGTTTTTATCGTTTAATGAAGCGACTAATTGTCTTAATTAATTTTGCCATAATTAATTCGATAAAATCCAATCGCAATTAAGCACAGACAAGTGAATTTGGACATGTGCAGCTGTGACAGACAGGTTGGTTTTAGTTACCATAAGTACCGATCGACACGAAAAGTTCAGCTATTAACTGCGAAGGATCACGTTTGCACGTCTTCACACGTTATACTCCCTTAAGCTAAAGGCTGTCCTCGTTAATGGGCAGAGATTGAAGGCAGTAATGCGTGTAAGACGGGAGAAATCCCAATCGCTATGAAGAAGACAATCTGCTCATGCCTCGGAATAAAGGAAAATTTAGATCAGCTTTGGTTTTACAACTAAGTGCCGTGGGGTCCATTTCCGATGCAAGACTTGCTTTATTTAAGATGAACAGACGTTCTATGTCCGTTAGTTTAACAAGGTTCTATTCTAAATTGTGCATAATATTATGCAAAGCTGGACGCTCAAGATTCACGAAAAAGCGACAAGGTGATGGGCGTTTCCATTAATTACCTTAAAAGGTGTGAACAAGTAAACAATTGAAATTGATAAAGAAGTTAACTATGAATTAAACCGATAGATGTGAGTTTATATATATATATATATATATATATATATATATATATATATATATATATATATATATAATTTCATGAAACTGTGAAATATCTAAAATTTTGTTGAGTTCTTTTTAGTTCGTGTCTATCGGAATTTACCTAACTAATATACCAAGTATTCTTATATATATATATATATATATATATATATATATATATAAACGAAATATATAACGTTGGTTATAAATTAAACAATAATCAGGCCGGTAGAAATAAATATATAATACTCTTTGACTATAAACAGAATATCTACTTAAATACAAGTATCGATCAAAAATAATGTTCAAACAAATAATTTCAAATTGTCGGTTGTTTATAACCAAGTTTCGTTAATCTTCGTTAATTTCCGTAACATGATGATTATCGTAAATAATCAGGCCGGTAGAAATAAATATATAATACTGTTTGATTATAAACAGAATATCTACTTAAATACGAGTAGCGATCAAAAATAATGTTCAAACAAATCATTTCAAATTGTCGGTTTCTTTATAACCATTTCGTTTATATATATATATATATATATATATATATATATATAAAGTGTTAACAGGGGCGTTAACATAAGGTCATCCACCATCAAAGAATATATTATCTTGTGTTGACAAAACATTGCTATGCAAGGATAACAGTTACCGAATAGCAGACGCAGGTCGTAAATTTGTAATGTGGTTCTATGACACTCCATTTTAACAATTTTAACAACAGATCCATACGTCTAATTGTAATATCATGTGTTCTCGCTAGACAAATAGGATTTTATTTCGTTCCAACGTCCCTGTAACAACACTGAAGGACCAGCATTATAAAAAGAATATCCAAATTTTGGACAATTTTTGTCTTTATTTCCACCACTTCTATTCCTGTAACATGGCCAAATTTTAACTTTGCTCTTACAGATGAAATGTAAAGTCTTCTAATATGGAGTCAGGGATCTCTGCCTACTTTTCCCCTTCCTTACTTTCTTAAATTAAAAAAATGATTAATCTCACCTAATTTAAATTGCTGTGTATGGATTGTTTTTAGGTTTCTACCGGTATAAAACTCGTGAATCACATTTGAATTAATAAAGGTTTTGTTTTCGGCCATTGCTGACGATACGAGGATTTCCTCGTTGAAATGACAATCCAACGGAATTAAATTTCGAAATCATTGTTTTATAATCTAAAATTATATTGTTAGATAAAAGAGATAATGAATGTCTACTATGTTTAATAATGAGCCGTTCTAAACATCGTATTTTGTTTTTTATTTCAGGTGCAAATAAAGACAAAATTCTCCAACATTTAGATATTTTTTTATTAAGTTGGTTCTAAGCTTTCGGCTCACATAAGCCATCGTCAGAGAGGTTACAGGGACGTTAACATTAATACATCCACCGTCACGTATGATTTTATCTTGTGTTGTCATAAAATATTACTAATCAACGAAAGCGTAGAACCAACATATGCAATGAGGAAGGAAGGCTTGGAGAACCTGATACTAACAGGCCAGATAGAGGAACAAAGAGACAGAGGAAAGCAGTAGATAAGATATTTGAAGAACCTGATCAGGGGGATGACAGAGTGGGGGTTGCGTGTTGTTACAGGAGAAAGCCTGCTAAGAGCCACCAGGGATAAGGAGACGGGGAAGGCCATGATCGCCTACGTCCTGAAAGTACAGGGCACATAGAAGAAGATACGTTTTTAAAAGAAAAATATTATCAGCAATATATTTTTGAAGGAAAAAGATTACCAGAAATACATTTTTTTAATACAAAACTAAGAAACATCATCAGTTTCTAAAATAAAATCTAAATTAAAGAAATTTTCATCAAAATCTGACTAAATCTTCCTTCCCAATCTAACCGAACATTAAAATAAATACCTTAAAACGACACCTTTTTGGCATTAAATAAACCCCAGAGGTGTTGATATGCCTATTAACAAAACTCAAATTTCAACGTTTGGCACCTTTGTGAATGAAACTGGGTAGACGGTTCACTTTTAGTATTACTCATTGATTGTGCTAGCACAACGTCACAAGTCGTCGTAACCGAGCGTTTGAGTGTCTTGCCCTTATTGCTTTTTAGTAACAAGATTAAAATTTTACTAAAAAAAATTTAATTTCAATTTTTTATCTCCATCTAGTCTTTGTATATTTAAATTTTACTTTTGTTATTA
Source organism: Ascarosepion bandense (assembly GCA_037127315.1). Classification (NCBI taxonomy): domain Eukaryota; kingdom Metazoa; phylum Mollusca; class Cephalopoda; order Sepiida; family Sepiidae; genus Ascarosepion; species Ascarosepion bandense. The sequence continues at coordinate 1,433,007 of JBBBDQ010001880.1, forward strand.
AAAAGCAGTAACCTAACTTTTGAGATTTGATGTAAAGAATAAACATACAAAATTGTTCTCCCTCACAGTAATGTGTAAGTGTCAACCATAAATACAGACTAAAGCCTAGGACTACGGCTATTGGAAAGACTTTTGACTACGCCTATTGCATAAGCCTACGCCTAAGCATACTACATACGACTACGACGAGTACTAGTCCATTACGGCTCGTTGCTAGAATGTCCTACCAAGTTACATTTGCCAAACTACTTAGCTGCTTCGAATAATATATTTATCCCTTTCCGGGACGCATCAAGATTTAACTTCGATGAACATCGAGTGAACTTAAATTTAAATCTAGTAAACGTTCAGTTTGTAATATGCACCTGACGAATGCATAACGCACGAAACCCCGAGTTGTACCACCGACGCAGATTTATATTTATTAATATAGATATAAAACAACTTTGTTTCTAATATATTGAACACTGTTTTATAAACACCTAAATAATAATACTATACATATAGCCAAGCACATATGTATATTTACCAATTCACGTAAGTATATATATATATATATATATATATATATATATATATATATATATATGTACACTTCCGGCCATGATTATTAGGCAACCCCAGTATTTTAAAAAATGATGTATTTCATTATATATTTTAGTATTTATTGGCAAGTAGATAATCTTAAATCTAATAGAATGGTTCTTTTTCAAAACTGCACAATAACATGTGCAACAAATGAATTTATAAATATTTAATAATTACCGATATTGCAGTTACATTAATGAAAGAATGAAGAAAATTTAGGATGATTCGGACAAATTCATCTTTGCTTCCTTACCTTTTAAAAATTTGCAAAGTAATAATAAAAAAAGAACCATTCTATTTTCATTTCGCAATAAACACTAAAAAGAGTATGAAATACATCATTTCTTTTTAAAAACTGTGGTGGCCTAATAATTGTGGCCGGTAGTGTATATATATATTTACATGTATGTTTATATACCTGTATATAAATGTTTATATACATTGTATATATATATATATATATATATATATATATATATACAATAAATATTTTTGTTTAATTTTTTTCAAAATATATTAGTTGAAGTCATAATATTGTGTTCAAAATATGTGTACTTGAAGTAATGACATTCTGTTCAAAATATATATATGAACATACATATTTATTTCTGCCAATTTTTTATTACAATCACTGGGGTATATCATTTTCTTCCCTTGCGCAGTAGTGACTGTTTTGTTTGTCATGAGTTATCTCCCTCTAACCCTGTAAGTTACTTGTTTACCACTGCTGTAGCCTGGTATTGAACTCACAACTCATTGGCTCAAGTCACAGGAAATAACAAACATCTCTATCCGTCTTTCTCTTCACTCTCCTCTTGTCTAAACTTTAACTCTTATGTAGCCCCATGCGAATCAGTGGCGGTACCGCTTTGCTTGGGGTGAAACGATTAAAAAAATAAATAAGGACCAGATGTCATATTTATGATTCTTATTTCGACATCTTCAAAGTTGTTATGCTCAAGGATATACCGATGCGATATGGGAAATTCTAGGGATATTTTATTGTCATAGAACTCACCATCAATCATTAATTTAAGAATTTCAAATAGGAACAATGTGTAATTTTCAAGGATCTTTCTCATCATTCCGATTGTTAGATCGTCCCTTAGTTATCACGTATGTTACATCCGATGATTATCACATATAAACAATTGGGCATTCCTGCTTGATTGCAAAGATGGGCGTAGAAATTGCTTGTTTCTGCTAATTGGTACACTTCCTTAAAAGGTAAAGTCGTAACGACAACGGCACCAATCCAAAACTTTAAAGAAAATAAATAGGGAAGAAAACATATGTTTAGTCTTGAGTTAGAGATTATAGACATGATTGATAGAACAAGAAAAATCAAACCCAGTGAACAAAATAATGGGTTCAGTTCAAAATACCAATCATCTGAAGAAATTCGAAGTGTACAACGGCCGAAACGTCATGAATATAACAATAAAGATAAGGACAACAGTAAGATCAATATAAATAGTGCAAATAATTACAATGCCTCATTTCAGAAATACAGAAAGATATTGATGGTGAATTGGCAACATAAATGAGGACAACAGTTCAAACAATATAAATAGTATAAATAATTACAATGCCTCATCTCAGAAATATAGGCAGATACTGAAGAGGAATATGGCAGCAAGGATGAGGGCAACAGTCCGAACAATGTAAATAGTGTAAATAATTACAATGCCTCATCTCAGAAATATAGAAAGATATTGAAGGTGAATATGGCAACAAAGATGAGGACAACAGGCCGAACAATGTAAATACTGAAAATAATTACAATACCTCATCTCAGAAATATAGAAAGATATTGAAGGTGAATATGGCAACAAAGATGAGGACAACAGGCCGAACAATGTAAATACTGAAAATAATTACAATACCTCATCTCAGAAATATAGACAGATATTGAAGGTGAATATGGCAACAAAGATAAGGACAATAGTCCAAACAATGTAAATAGTGTAAATAATTACAATACCTCATCTCAGAAATATAGACAGATATTGAAGGTGAATATGGCAGCAAAGATGAGGATAACAGTCCGAACAATGTAAATAGTGTAAATAATTACAATACCTCATCTCAGAAATATAGACAGATATTGAAGGTGAATATGGCAACAAAGATGAGGACAACAGTCCAAACAATGTAAATAGTGCAAATAATTACAATACCTCATCTCAGAAATATAGACAGATATTGAAGGTGAATATGGCAACAAAGATAAGGACAATAGTCCAAACAATGTAAATAGTGTAAATAATTACAATACCTCATCTCAGAAATATAGACAGATATTGAAGGTGAATATGGCAACAAAGATGAGGACAACAGTTCAAAAAATATAAATAGTGTAAATAATTACAATACCTCATCTCAGAAATATAGATAGATATTGAAGGCAAATATGGCAACAAAGATGAGGACAACAGTTCAAACAATATAAATAGTGTAAATAATTACAATACCTCATCTCAGAAATATAGACAGATATTGAAGGTGAATATGGCAACAAAGATGAGGACAACAGTTCAAACAATATAAATAGTATAAATAATTACAATACCTCATCTCAGAAATATAGACAGATATTGAAGGTGAATATGGCAACAAAGATGAGGACAACAGTTCAAACAATATAAATAGTGTAAATAATTACAATACCTCATCTCACAAATATAGATAGATATTGAAGGTGAATATGGCAACAAAGATGAGGACAACAGTTCAAACAATATAAATAGTATAAATAATTACAATACCTCATCTCAGAAATATAGACAGATATTGAAGGTGAATATGGCAACAAAGATGAGGACAACAGTTCAAACAATGTAAATTATATAAATAATTACAATATTAATCTCAGAAATATAGACTGATATTGAAGGTGAATATGGCAACAAAGATGAGGACAACAGTCCAAACAATGTAAATAGTGTAAATAATTACAAAATCTCATCTCAGAAATATAGGCAGATACTGAAGAGGAATATGGCAGCAAGGATGAGGGCAACAGTCCGAACAATGTAAATAGTGTAAATAATTACAATACCTCATCTCAGAAATATAGAAAGATATTGAAGGTGAATATGGCAACAAAGGTGAGAACAACAGTTCAAACAATGTAAATAGTGTGCATAATTACAATACCTACTGACATCTACAACCTCTAGGAATTTGAATGCAATGTCAATTTCCATCTCTTAACTACTTGACAGCAGTCCTTTCTACATCACCTTGTATATCTTGTTCTCTCTCTTGTTCTCTCTCTTGTTCTCTCTCTTGTTCTCTCTCTTGTTCTCTCTCTTGTTCTCTCTTGTTCTTTTCCTTTCTCTCTAACTTCGCAATTGTTTTAACACATGTGTTTCCATCCTTCTCTTGTCTTTTCTCTGAAACCCATTGTAACCCACATGTGTCCTTAATACAACTAAAATGTATTTCAACACAATTGTATGTCTTTAACAAAATAAATTTGAAACGGAAATAGATATATAGTACTGTGCAAAAGTATTGGACAAGAACTTTTATCTTTTATGAGGCATATTGACAGAAAATAAACAATTTAATTAAAGTAATTTTATTGGATTTACTCAACAAATACTTTAACAAGAAAAAAATACTTGTTACAAAATAAATTTAATATTTAGTATAATAGTCTTTTGCTTGGATCACAGCCTTCATTCTGTCAGGCATTGACATCACAAACTTCTTCAATGTATCTAATGGTATCTCCTGCCAAGCAGCTGGTATTTGTTCCCAAAGTGTGTCTTGCGAAGTAACATTAGATGCATCAAATTTTATCCAAAATATCCCATAGATGTTCAATAGAGTAGTTTCAAAATAACTTGTTTAGTAGAAAATAGGAAAAATTAAATATAACTTCTTTTTAATACATTTATTTTACGCTTAGTTTTAAATAATCAATATTTATTAGTAATTTACATGGCTTTTCACCCTGTATTTTGATTTCAGTAAGGTTTTTAGGAAAATCACTCCTGTCCTATCGCTAGTGTGCAAAAGTGTTAGGTCAGGGGTGATTTTAAACTTTATTTTGATGCCTCATAAAAGATAAAATAGTTCTTGTCCTAATACTTTTGCACAGTACTGTATTTTGAACAGGTATTTATACCTTTATCTACAAAGATTTTGAACAGAATTGTATATCCTCAACTAAGTATATTAATAATTTGAACGCGATTGTATGGCGTTATCTTAATTTATTTAAATGCAATTGTAGGCCTTCAAATAAAAATATTTTGAATGCGACTGTATGGTTTTATCTAAATATATTTTAAACAAAATTCTATGCCCTTAACTAAATATAATATGAACTCAAATATTATGACATTAACTAAACATATTTTTGACACAATTGTTTGAGTTTATCTAAATATATATTTTAACGCAATTGTTTCTTTTACCTAGAGATATTTCGAACATAATTGCATGCATTAAAATATATTTGAATGCATATCCATGCTTCAAATAAACTTTTTGAATAGAATGTTAGTTTTTCAATGAAATGCATTTAGAAAACAACTGTACGCTCCCAACACATTATATCTTGAACATCATTGTATGTTTTCAACGAGAGATATTTTGAATAAACTTCTGTGCCTTCAACGAAATATATTCTGAGCAGAATGGCATTTATTCAAGTACACATATTTTGAACACAATTTTATGCCTTTAACTAAATATATTTTGAACACAATTTTATGCCTTTAACTAAATATATTTTGAACGCAATATTATGCCTTCAACTAATACATTTTGAAAAAAAATTCAACTAAAGATATTTTTGACAGCAATTGCATATCTTCAACTTAATATATTTTGAAAACAGTTGTATGCCTTCAACTAAATATATTTCAGGACATTTTTGTGTATTTTGGAAAATATAAATTCATTTTTGTGTTATATAAACGACAATTTGAATAATTCAGCTGTATGCTTTCAACAAAGTATATATCGAATGCAATTGTACGCCTTCGACTTGCAGTTGTTTGCCTTCAACAAAATATATTTTGAACGTAATTATATGCCTTCCACTAAATATATTTGAAGACATTTTTGAAAAATTTATTTGTTATAATGTAATGTTTGTTATTTTCATTTTTGCGTAAGTTAGACGAGAATTAATATATCGTGTCCTGTATGTCTTCAACAATTTATATTTTGAACGTAATTGTATGCCTCTATGTAAATATATTTTTATGCATTTTTATGACATTAATTAAAGATAATTGAATGCATTAATATACATTCAACTAAATACCCTTGAACTCAATTCCTTGCCTTCAACTTTAAATGTACAGATTGCAATTACATGACTTCATCTAAATAGAGTTTTAAAACAAATTTCTGCTTTCAACTAAATGTATTTTGAACAGAATACTGTTTTCAACAAGTGATATTTTGAACACTCTTGAATGCCTTAAACTAAATGATTTGAATTTATTTGCATGCTTTCACCTAAACATGTTTCTATACATCTATATGTCTTTATGTGAATGTCTTGAATTCAATTTCATGCGTTCAACTACATGTTTTAAACCAAATTTTATACCTTCATCTAAATATATTTTGGAAATAATCTGATGCATTTAACTAAATATATAATTGAAGGCAATTATATGTCTTGCAATAGATATATTGATTACAATTGCATGCCTTCAAATAAATATATTTTCTACGCAATCGTATGCTTTCAAATAAAAATATTTTGAATGCATTGTAGACCATCTACTCTATATATTTTGAGTGCAATTTTTGGCAATAACTTGAATATAATTCTGAACCTTACATACCTTCAACTAAACATATTTCAATAGTTTGGCGTGATTTTGTTAAAATGAGATAACAAGTTTATTTTCAGCTGCAGATATACTGAACACCATTGTGTGCCTTCAACTAAACATATTTTGACAAAATTATCCTCAATTAAATATTTCTTACATACAACTATCGCCCGGTTCACACTCCATGCACATCTATTGAACAGGTGAAGAGGCTCATCCTTTGTTCCCAGTTTAGGATGTGGTTTCCGGCTTTCTCTTTTCCATTCTTTTTACCCTTATGTAGCCCCCTGCGCATCAGTGGCGTTATCGCCTTGCTTGGGGTGATATGATTAAAAAAAGAAACTACATATATTTGAACACAATTATATCATTCCAACTAAATCATTTGTACTCAATTTCATGATTTTATGAACCCTATTGAAATACTAAAATTTTAAAAATATTTTGAGCGCAATTATATGCTCCAACTACATATATTCAGACAACAATTCTATGCATTTAACTACATATATTTTAAATAGATTTTATGATTTCACAGACAATTTGAACACAACTGTTTAAAAAATAGAATAGTTTTAATTAATGATGTTTTATTTTACTAGCCGGAGTGGATTTTTGCATACACAGCTAATTTCTAAAAAAAAAAAAAGAAGATTACTTAGTTTCCCAATGCGTCCTGCATTTAACTAACTAAAGTTTGGGGGCAGTATTGAATTTTTAAAAGATTCATTAAATTAATTAGAGGATGAAAGGGGTGAAACAGATGTTAAAAAATAAATATACATTTACCAAGATTGCTGCCATATCTGGTCGGGTGCCCCTGCTGCTCTCCTTGGGCTTCTTGACAAAATACAAAGGAGGATCTGTAACGTGGTTGATACTGACTTGGCAGACCGGCTGCAGCCGCTCTCACACCGGCGTGATGTAGCTTCCCTATGCCTCTTCTACAAGTACTTTCATGGCTTCTGCTCCGATGAACTTAAATCACTGGTGCCGCCTAAGCACGAATTTACACGAGATACTAGATTAGCAACTAGGTCCCACCCTTTTACAGTTAAACAAATAAGATGTAACCGTAAATTCTACTCCAACAGCTTCTTTTCTCGCGCTTCCCGCCTGTGGAACTCCCTTCCACAAGTCTGCTTTCCCGACAGTTACAATCTCCAGGTGTTTAAATGTAGGGTCAATAGACACCTCCTATCACACTAACTCCCAACTATTCTCACAACACTCTCATCTACCCAACCCTCATTCTCGGTATCCTCACCCGCCTATCACCCACCCTCTGTTATTTCCTATATTTAACCAGCCTTTCTCCACTCTACGTAGCCCCCTGCACAGTAGTGGCAGTGACATGCCTTGCTCGGGGTGAAACGCTTATAAAAAAAAAAAAAAAAAAAGATTTTCTGAAAGTAAGAATTTTGAAAATAATTTCATTTATTTGTGAAAACGTCCTGAAGGTTTCATTAAAATCAGACAATTTCTTGATTTTTACAAGAATTTCCAAATTAATTCGTTTTCCACTGGCAAAACATGACCTTCGTAATACCGGTAAAAAATTTGGTCACTCGCCGACAAAAAAAAAAAAGACAAGATCTTTAACCCTTTCCTCTTAGTAAGAACATAATCGTTTTTAAAATTTTTATTAAGTATGGAGGCTTTTAACATCATGTTCTTTTCTTTTCTTTTCTTTTCTTTTCTTTTTTCTTTTTCTTTTTTCTTTTTCTTTTAGCGAATGAGTGGAGGTAGCTAAATAAACTATATTTTGAATGACTTCAAAGAAATATATTTTGAAAGCAATTGCATACTTTTAGATGATGAATGCAGTTGCAGACCATCAACTAAATATATATTGAACCCAATTGTATGCTTTCAACTAAATACTGGGTGTCCATAAATTTCGTGTGCACTTTAAAAAAATTGTAACTTTCTTTATTTGTATTTGTGATAGAAATAATATATAAAAATGTTATAAATCAACAAGATGGAGTTCCTTGTCACTTTGCTCTGTGTTAGTTTCTAAATCAGGAATTTTCTAACAGATGAATCGGAAGGGGTGGACCATTTTATTGGCCTCCACGTCCGCCAGATTTAACTCCATTATATTTTTTTATGGAGACATGTGAAAACAATTGTGTATGCAACCAAACTTAGTTCATTTGAAGATTTGAAAGCTAAAATAACTAATGTGATTTCAGGCATTACTGTAAATCAGTTGTCATTTTTTTTTTTTTTTGTGAACTACAAAATCGTATTATCTTTTGTATTGCTAATGATGGAGGACATATAAAAACTTAAATAAAATTTCAATAAAACCTTGAAAAATATAGATTAACTTCTTTCTAATCCTTTTTACAAATTATTTTTATCGCAAATATAAAGTTATAATTTTTTAAAGTGCACACGAACGTTATGGACATCCTGTATATATCAAGAAATTTTGTGTAATTATAGTAAATATGTCTGTTAAAATGAAATTAAATTTTCATTCTCGCATAATTTAAATGACAATTGATTCATCTCACCTGCATTCAACAAAATATACCTTGAATACTTTAAAGAAATATATTTTGGACCCAGTTATACGCCTTCAAATAAATATTTAGACGAAGCTACTTACTTTCAAACATATACTTAACGTAAATGTAGGTCTTCATATATCATTTTGAACACAATTTTATGCCTTTAATTTAATCATTTGAACGCAATTGTATAGCTATTACGATATATATTTGAACGCAAATCCATGGCTTCAACAAATTGTATTACATGCAATTGCAAGTTTCAATCAAAATATATTTCGAACACAATTGTATGCATCCAATTAGAGACATTTTGGACTCAACTCTATCCTTACAGTTAAGCATATTTTGAACAGAATTGTATTTCTTCAAATAGAGATATATTGAACACAATGCTATGCGTTCAGTTAAATATATTTTGAACGCAATTTCATGGCTTCAACTACCGGCATTCTGAAGACAATTGTGTGCCTTCAACAAAACATATTTGAACGCAGTTAGATGCCTTCAATTAAATGTTTTGAATTCAATTGTATGCTTTCAACTTAATATATTTCGAACATAATGTCATGCCATTAAATGAATGTATTAGAACGTAATTGTATGCCTTAAGTTAAATGCTTTGTATGCAGTTATATGCCTTCAACTAAATGTAGTTTGAATAAAACTGTATGCCTTTAACTAAATATATTTGAACGCATTTGTATACCCTCTTCAAAATGCATTGAACGCAACTGTATGCCTACAACTATAGTAGATAGACTAAACTATCGCCCGGTTCACACACCACCCACGTTTATTGAACAGGTGAAGAGGCTCATCCCTTGTTTCCTGTTTAGGATGTGGTTTCCGATTTTCTCTTTTCCAATTTTTTCACTCTTTTTTTTTCAATTGGAGTAGATAGACTAAACTATCGCCCGTTTCACACTCCACCCACGTCTATTGAACAGGTGAAGAGGCTCATCCCTTCTTCCCTGTTTAGGATGTGGTTTCCGGCTTTCTCTTCCAATCTTTTCACTCTTACGTAGCCCCCTGCGCATCAGTGGCGTTTCCGCCTTGCTCGAGGTGATATGATTAAAAAGAAATACTATTGCATGCCTTCATCTACAGATATTTTGAACACATTTTTATCGAAATATTTTTATTTTGATATTTCGATATATTTTTATAGTGGATATGCATTGTAGTGCAATGAATGTCGGCACGAAATTAAAAATTGGAGAGCTGAGATCGAATTAAAGTTGAATATGTTACATTCAATTAACTTGGGAAAGGTATTAAACCATCTCTCCTACCCCCAGCTATGGATTAAATAGCAAGACATGTTCTACAGTCTTGGTTAGCAACCAATCTACAGCAGAACGAATTAGCAACCTACTGCAGGAAAATTTTCTCCCAGTCATGGATTGAAAGAGACATGATCGGCCAAGCGTATATCACGTATGGCACTTAACTGATTGGTTAAAAGAACTGAATAGCAGCAGAATAGGCTGGGTTCTTTAGCCTTGGTTGGAAACCAGTCAATGAAAAAAATGGCAACCTACTGCGAGAAAATTTTCTGCCAAGTCAATCATGGATCAAAAGAGACATGATCGCCCAAGCGTAAATATCGTGTATGGAACGTAACTAATCTGGATAAAAGAACAGTTAGATAGATTGTGTTCTGTAGCCTTGGTTGGCAACCAGTCTGCCGCAGAAAGAAATAGCAAACTACTGCTGAAAATTCTTCTGCCTAGTCGGTCATGGATCGAAAGAGACATGATCGCCCAAGCTGGCTGATAAATTGATCACAATTTTCTGTCTTCAAATTCAGATTTTTTAACGTAATTAAATTTCTTTAACTAAACTCATGTGTACAGCGTTGTATTTCTTCAGCTAAATTCATATTTAACGTTTTTGTATGCGTTCAACTAGATATATTTTAAACACACTTGTGCGCCTTCAAAGAAATACATTTTGAACGTAGTTCTTTATCTTCAACTGAATATATTTTAAACAGAATTTTGTGCCTTCAAAGAAATACATTTTGAACGTAGTTCTTTACCTTCAACTAAATATATTTTAAACACAATTGTGTGCCTTCAAAGAAATACATTTTGAACGTAGTTCTTTATCTTCAACTGAATATATTTTAAAAACAATTGTGTGCCTTCAAAGAAATACATTTTGAACGTAGTTCTTTACCTTCAACTAAATATATTTTAAACACAATTGTGTGCCTTCAAAGAAATACATTTTGAACGTAGTTCTTTATCTTCAACTGAATATATTTTAAACACAATTGTGTGCCTTCAAAGAAATACATTTTGAACGTAGTTCTTTATCTTCAACTGAATATATTTTAAACACAATTGTGTGCCTTCAAAGAAATACATTTTGAACGTTGTTCTTTATCTTCAACTGAATATATTTTAAACACAATTGTGTGCCTTCTAAGAATTACACTTTGAACGCAGTTCTTAATCTTCAGCTGAATATATTTTAAACACAATTGTGTGCCTTCAAAGAAATACATTTTGAACGTAGTTCTTTACCTTCAACTAAATATATTTTAAACACAATTGTGTGCCTTCAAAGAAATACATTTTGAACGTAGTTCTTTACCTTCAACTAAATATATTTTAAACACAATTGTGTGCCTTCAAAGAAATACATTTTGAACGTAGTTCTTTATCTTCAACTGAATATATTTTAAACACAATTGTGTGCCTTCAAAGAAATACATTTTGAACGTAGTTCTTTACCTTCAACTAAATATATTTTAAACACAATTGTGTGCCTTCAAAGAAATACATTTTGAACGTAGTTCTTTACCTTCAACTAAATATATTTTAAACACAATTGTGTGCCTTCAAAGAAATACATTTTGAACGTAGTTCTTCTCCTTCAACTGAATATATTTTGGACGCAGTTGTGTGTCTTAAGCTTTGAACAAAATTTATTATTAGTCATTTTTCTATAAAATTTATTGCTAGTCATTTCGCTTAAAATGTTATTCTGTTATATATATACTTATATATAAACTTATTTATAAATGGAACTATGTCTGTGTGTGTGTCTGTGTGTGTCCGTTATTATAGACTCCGAAACGGCTGAACCGATTTTCTTGAAAATTTACAGAGTTGTACTATAAGCGTCTGCGAGTGTTCTTAGCGAGGTTATGTGTCGTGGCACCCCCGATAAATATTGAAAATCGATAATCGAAAAAATCGATTTATAGAAGGAGTGGTCCGATTTTAATCAAATTTGATGCACTCATAGTCAAAGACATAAGAAACGATATTCAGAAGTTTCAAGGTTGCAGTTCTTACAAAAAGATGTTTGTGTGTGTGTTTGTTTATCTGCCTGTATGTCTGTATTTTTTCAGCCCTTTTATTTCAGTTTTTGCTTCGGGTTTGGCTCTAAGTAGGTATAATTGTAGTTCTTACTCTCAGCCATGATATCATTTACTCAAAGAACTTATTTAGCCTTCAAAATTCAGTTTATGCCGAAAAAACTTATTTGATATCGATACCAGGAAATCAAAATTTACCTTCCATCCATTCATTTTTCTTCTACGGTTTCGCTTTAACTGGAAACAACTATTGCTTTTTAGTCTTTCTTGCCAACGTACAAAGAGTCTGAGCTCCAGGTCCATGGATTAGTTTTAAAGCTTTCATTACATCCGAGCAACGCCGTGCTATACCGCTAGTATATATATATATATATTCATCCACAAACAGATCTGTTTCGCTGTATCACTGCTCATCAGTACGATTGATTTTTACCCAGAATCGAAACCCGACCGAATTGGCGTCAGACGGCGATTCTACTTCTAAGCTATTGGCGCGCGGTAGAAGGAGGCAAACTTTTAGCGTGTGATATACTATGTATACATACGTCACTAGTTAATGTGTTCTAATTCATTACTGAATGAAGGATGCGTAGATGCTAGAGTAGTTACTTTTTTTTCAAAGTCTATAACTCTTCCAGAGTGTTCAATCAGGGTGTGAGAGCGTAAATAGTCACCCGCAGACTGATCTGTTTCGTTGTATCACAGCTCATCAGTACGGTTAGATATCCGATTGCTTTTTACCCAGGATTGAAACCCAACCGAACTGGCGTCAGTCGGCGATTATACCTCTGAACTACTCGCGCTCGGTAGAAGAAGGCTGACTTTTATAAATCCAGGTAAAGAGGACACAACGATTTACGATTTTGTTTTCCCTGGCATTTATTTTTTTATAAACGGTGCTCAATACATAAATACATTAGAGCATAATATAATCATATAATCATGAACCTCTACATCTTCGTATACTTTGCAGAACCCGCAAGCTCATTGAGAAGTTAGTTCAGTGTCTGTAACTCTCCCTTTGCATATCGATATGTCCTGTAATTCTCAAATTTTCCGCGCCCTCTTTCCTCATCAAGTATACCTACGTAAAGCCAAACCCGAAGCAAAAACAAATTTCTGAATATCGTTTCTTATGTCTTTGTCTATGAGTGTATTAAATTTGATTAAAATCGGACCATTCCTTCTATAACCCGATTTTTTCGATTATCGATTATCGATTTTCGATATTTATCTGGGTTACCTTGACACAACACTTAGCTAAGAACACTCGCAGACGCTTATATTACAACTGTGTAAATTTTCAAGAAAATCTGTTCAGCCGATTCGGAGTTTATAGGTAACGGACACACACACACATACACAATCAGACAAAGTTCCATTTATAAATAAGTTTATATATATATATATATATATATATATATATATATATATATATATATATATCACTCCCTCTAATTTACTTCCTTTTTATATCTTTAATTATAATCCCCGTAATTTTCTTCTCCTTGCAGCCTGTTACACACTTACACACTCGCTGTCTTTCTCTTTCTCTTTTTTCCTCTCTTATCTCCCCCCACTTCCCCCGCGCCACAATCTTTCTGCCGAAACTCATTTCCTGTCCAATAATTTACGTTCTTCTCCAGCGCCGCCTTCGTCTACTTCCCGCTACTTTTTATTACCTCTTTCTTTTCACGTGACACTATTGACAATCACGTGACAGTTATGTCTCCCAATCAAATTTGCCTAATGGAGAAAGCGTGTACATAAATAAACACAATACGTACCAACTCTATCGTCCTTCGGATCACGGACGAAGTAGAAAAGAATCTGTTCTTTTTACATTGCTGCCAGGAAAAGATTGCGTCAAGTCGGGATTTAAGGTTTGGGTTTTACTGCCTGAATAATTTTATACTTTCAGTTCTTACTGGAATCTGTTGATTAGCAAGTCATATAAACCGGCTATAAAACTTCGCTTTCTGTTGTATTAGGATCAATACCTGAGATAAAGCTCTTTTTACAGTATTGTTTGGCTAATATAAACCCCAAGAGAAACTCAATGCAGAGTGTTACAGAATAAGAATATTCTTAAGTCCTAAATAAAGGAGGCGCATATTCTCTGATAAATATGAGGGTGAAGTTGCAGGGGCCTCGGTGATGCCTGGTAAATCGGCCTCAAATCGGCCCCACAATTTAAATATCAGAAAGTTTAAGGTTGGACATCGAAATGTGAAAGGATATAATATTTCCTGTGTTCATTAAAGTAAAGGTTTATTAACAGAACGACAAAATTGTAAGAAGGAAAATATATGTGAAATTTTGTTAACTGAACATTATAACCCATTTGGGAGAAGAAAAATGTTTATTGAGAAAATGCATCTAGTTTTGTAGTTAAAATTGTTCAAAGAGAAATGTAAGTATTTAAAATGTCCCACAGAAGTTTAGAGTTCATAGTTGACAGCAGTAAGTAGCTAAGTATCCCGGACTTATACGGATAGTAACAGAAAGTTCCTTCCCCTTTTTGGTAGGTTGTCGACAGTATGAGAAAGAAGGTAAAATAAATAAAGAAAGTGTACTTGGGGTGTCCTGTTGTTGTTGTTGTTGTTGTTGTTCTTTTCTTTTTTTCTTTTTTTTTAATCATCTCACCCCAAGCAAGGCATTCCACTGCCACTATTGCGCATGGGGCTCCATAGGGGAAGGTAAAGAGAAGGAGTGGTTAGACATAGGGAATGTCAGGTGGAAGGTGACAGATGAGTAAGGATAGCGAGGATGAGGGTTGGGCAGATGGGAAGAGTGTTTGATAGAATGGGAGCAGGTTAGTGTGTTAGGAGGTGTCTATTGACCTTACATTTAAACTCCTGGAGATTGTAGCCGTCGGGGAAGCAATCGTGTGGAACTTTAATCATGTTTCCAACTATTATATTCAGTCAGTCAGTTAAGTGCCATGCATGATACATGCTTTGGGCGATCATGTCTCGAAAGAGACATGACTGACTGGGCAGAAGATTATCCCGCAGTAGATTGCCATTGATTTCTGCGGTAGACTGGTTGCCGACCAAGGCTATAGAACCCAATCTGTCCTGTTATTTAACCCAGAACTGGAAGAAAGAGATGGATTAATACCTTTCCCAAGGGTATTTGCGCGCAAGTGAATGCAATGAATTCAACTGGAATTCGAACTCGGTTCCTCGATTTCTCGTTCCGAGTCGATATTCACTGCACCACAACGCAACTCCTTGTATCTTAATGAAATTATCGCCTTACTTGGGGTTAAAATGTTTTAAAAGAGGAGATATATTTAAGGATAAGCGAAAGAAAATATTGAAGAAAGAAAGAAAGAAAGAAAGAAGGAAAGAAAGAAAGAAAGAAGGAAAGAAAGAAAGAAGGAAAGAAAGAAAGAAAGAAGGAAAGAAAGAAAGAAAGAAAGAAAGAAAGAATAAAAAGAGAGGGATAGCATTTCTGAAATACTTTCATCTTATTGGGACCGTGGAGTTTAATTTTTTCCTTTCATTCATTCTTTTTTCTTTTCATTCTTTATTTCTTTCTTTCTTTCTCCCGTGCTCTCTTAATTTCTTCCTTATTAGGAACGTTTTACTTTAATTTATTTCTTTCTTTCTTTCTTTCTTTTGTTTTTCATCCTTTTTTTACAGTTTCCCTACTTTTGACTCTCTTTTTATTCTTTCTTTCTTTCTTTC
>JBBBDQ010001881.1:0-60000 GCA_037127315.1 Ascarosepion bandense
ATATATATATATATATATCATAATTTCACTAAGTCGATTTTATTTGTTGTTCTTTCTCATTGTTTCCATTAAAAAGAAAAAAAAATGTGGGGTTGCTTCATTCACTGCCCTCCTTTCGAGGTCTTTTTGCATCGCACGACAATGAAAAACTCAAGCCGAATGCTACTGATGTATCAAAAATAATTTATGGTGATGCAATGATTGTTAAGACATGTATAACATTTCACAAACCACAAAGAACATTCTAATCGAAGAAAAATAACAAACAGTAAAAAAGGATAATATTGATTATACAACAAATATATGAAGGCGTTTATAAAAAAGTTGACTAAGAAAAATAATAACGAGTGGGAGAAGAAGAAAAAAAAAACACTGCCTAAAAATTGGTGGTATTAATAAAAACAGCGAACATTAACTTCGTTGATGTCCCAAACGGAAAGATCCTATAACTAATTACAGAAAAACAAATCAAGTGGATATAAAGGAAAATAGTAAAAGTAATGAGACTAGACATTTCTCTTTCTCTCTTACGCACACAAAAATAGAGAGAGAGAGAGAGAGAGAGAGAGATTATATATATATAAAGAGAGAGATTATATATATATAAGAGAGAGATTATATATATATATATAAAGAGAGAGAGAGATTATATATATATATAAAGAGAGAGAGAGAGAGATTATATATATATATAAAAAGAGAGAGAGATTATATATATATAAAGAGAGAGATTATATATATATATGAAAGAGAGAGAGATTATATATATATGAAAGAGAGAGAGATATTATATATATATATATATATATATATATATATATATATATATATATATATATATATATATGAAAGAGAGAGAGATTATATATATATATATATATATATATATATATATATATATATATATATATATATATATATATATATATATATATATATATATATATATATATATATATATATATATATATATATATATATATATATATATATATATATATATATATATATATATATATATATATGAAAGAGAGAGATTATATATATATATATATATATATATATATATATATATATATATATATATATATATATATATATATATATATATATATATATATATATATATATATATATATATATATATATATATATATATATATATATATATATATATATATATATATATATATATATATATATATATATATATATATATGAAGAGAGAGATTATATATATATATATGAAAGAGAGAGATTATATATATATATATATATATATATATATATATATATATATATATATATATATATATATATATATATATATATATATATATATATATATATATATATATATATATATATATATATATATATATATATATATATATATATATATATATATATATATATATATATATATATATATATATATATATATATATATATATATATATATATATATATATATATATATATATATATATATATATATATATATATATATATGAAAGAGAGAGATTATATATATATATATATATATATATATATATATATATATATATGAAAGAGAGAGAGATTATATATATATATATATATATATATATATATATATATATATATATATATATATATATATATATATATATATATATATATATATATATATATATATATATATATATATATATATATATATATATATATATATATATATATATATATATATATGAAAGAGAGATTATATATGTATATATGAAAGAGAGATTATATATATATATATGAAAGAGAGAGATTATATATGTATATATGAAAGAGAGATTATATATATATATATATATATATATATATATATATATATATGAAAGAGAGAGATTATATATATGAAGAGAGAGAGATTATATATATATATATATGAAAGAGAGAGATTATATATATATATATATGAAAGAGAGAGATTATATATATATATATATATATATATATATATATGAAAGAGAGAGAGATTATATATATGAAAGAGAGAGATTATATATATATGAAAGAGAGATTATATATGAAAGAGAGAGAGAAAGATTATATATATATGAAAGAGAGAGAGAGAAAGATTATATGAAAGAGAGAGAGAGAAAGATTATATATGAAAGAGAGAGAGAGAAAGATTATATATATGAAAGAGAGAAAGATTATATATATATATGAAAGAGAGAAAGGTATATATATATGAAAGAGAAAGATTATATATATGAAAGAGAGAGAGATTATATATATGAAAGAGAGAGAGATTATATATGAAAGAGAGAGATTATATATGAACGAGAGAGATTATATATGAACGAGAGAGAGAGAAAGATTATATATATATGAAAGAGAGAGAGAGAAAGATATGAAAGAGAGAGAGAGAAAGATTATATATATGAAAGAGAGAAAGATTATATATATATATATGAAAGAGAGAGAGATAGAGAAAGATTATATCTATATATATATATGAACGAGAGAGATAGAGATAGAGAGAAAGATTATATCTATATATATATATATATATGAACGAGAGAGAGATAGAGAAAGATTATATATATAGAGAGAGAGAGACGAGAGAGAGAAAGAGAAATATACACAGAGAGAGAGAGATAGAGAGAGAAATATATATATACTGAGAGACGAGAGAGAGAGGGGGAACAAAGACGAGAGAGGGGGAAGTAGAGAGACCAGAGAGGAGAGAGGGGGAAGTAGAGAGACCAGAGAGGAGAGAGGGGGAAGCAGAGAGACCAGAGAGAGAGAGAGGGAATAGAGAGACCAGAGAGAGAGAGAGGGAATAGAGAGACCAGAGAGAGAGGGGGAAAACAGAGAGAGAGGGGGGAAACAGAGAGAGAGGGGGGAAACAGAGAGAGAGGGGGGAAACAGAGAGACCAGCGAGAGAGAGAGGGGGGAGCGAGAGAGAGAGAGAGAGAGAGAGAGAGAGGGGGCAAAGCAGAGAGAGAGAGAGGGGGCAAAGCGAGAGAGAGAGAGAGACCAGCGAGAGAGAGAGAGAGAGGGGAAACAGAGAGACCAGAGAGAGAGAGAGAGGGGGGAAACAGAGAGACCAGAGAGAGAGAGAGGGGGGGAAACAGAGAGACCAGAGAGAGAGAGGGGGGAAACAGAGACCAGAGAGAGAGAGGGGGAAACAGAGAGACCAGAGAGAGAGAGGGGGAAACAGAGAGACCAGAGAGAGAGGGGGGGAACAGAGAGACCAGAGAGAGAGAGGGGGGAACAGAGAGACCAGAGAGAGAGAGAGAGGGGGGAACAGAGAGACCAGAGAAAGGAGGGAACAGAGAAACTGGAGGGAGGGAGGGAGAGGGAACAGAGAAACTGAAGGGAGGGAGGGAGGGGGAACAGAGAAACTGGAGGGAGGGAGGGAGGGGGAACAGAGAAACGCGAAAGAGTGAGAACAGTGAGACGAATAGACAAGAGAAAAATCAAATGAAGTTGCTGAAAGAGGAAAAAAGGATTAAAATTCAAACGAATGAAAAAGAAAATATTTGGAAGCGTAATGATGAGTTGAAGAAGGATGAATACACAATAATAAACCTGGACTAATTATAATAAACTAATATAAAAAGAAAATGAAACATCAATAACAAAAACACCGTAGTCATCCCAGCTATGAAAAGAGTAAGAAAAGCGAAGGGAAAAATAAAAAGATGAACGAATAAATCAATAAAAACATTAATATCAACAATAATGATAATAAATCTGGTGAGGGATGGCGAGAATGCAAACAAATCACAAAGGAACACGAAGCGAAACGAGGCAGTCTTGAGCAAGCAAGGCCGGTGTAATCCGCCATGGTAGTAATTGAATTTTTGAGCTCAATGGGCATGCGCTGTTTGCTGCGGAGCTATTATCTAATGGAACAAATACTAACTTCCGGTAGAACGGGCTTGCCGCCCAGGCATTGTCTCCACACAAGGGAAAGGAACGATGGAGTAAAGGGTGAAAGGTAATAATACGCGTACACGTATGCGTTCATATATGACACAGATGCATTTGTAGACAATAGAATCTGTACGAACGAACACAGCATTTCCACTCACTAAAATATAAACTCATGCGCAAAGATAAACTCATGCGCAAAGATTCTGTACAGCTATTCAAACTTAACCACACAGCCATTTTCATACACATGTAATGCATATTACTTGCATACGCGCTGCATTTATATTTGTTCCTCACCACACACACGTTTACCCATGCTGTCAAAAATGACGATATATTTAAGGCTTTATTATGTTTATATTGTTACACCATTTTTTATGTACTGTGTTTCTTTAGGACGTCAGCTTTCATCACTCTCCGCGACTTCCTGTGTTTTGTAGTTTTAAGTAAGGCTTATCTTTTTGCTATCTCTCAATAACTGTTATGACTATTCGCTGCTTTTGCTGTGTTTCTTGCTTTCAATATGTCCGGTGAGTGTCAAATTTTTCAAGGCCTCTTTCCTCATTATGTGCCAAGAAAATTTCAAATTCGAAGTGTATGTGTCCTTTTTGGTTCTATTTTCTCTAAGACTTCATCGTTGCTCATATGTTCAGTCTTTGGTATTCTTAGCATTCTTCTTCAGACATTATATATATGTGTGTGTGTGTGCGCGCGCTCTACAATGTTTATTGTATTGAGCACTTTTATAAAAAAATGTAAATGCCAGAAAACTCGGAACTGTAAAACTGTTGGTTCTCTTCACCTGGATTTATATTATATACCGGATGACTATTTATGCTCTCACACCCTGATTGAGCACTCTGGAAGAATGGTAGATTTTGAAAAACAGTAGCTACTCTAGCATCTACGCATCGTTCATTCAGCAATGAATAAGAACACTCTCAGCTATTGGGCGTGTATAATGATAATATACACGCTAAAAAGTGACTCCTCCTACCGAGCGCCCATAGCTCAGAGGTAGAATCGCCGACTGACGCCAATTCGGTCGGGTTTCAATCCTGGGTAAAAAGCAATCGAATGTCTAACCGTACTGATGAGCTGTGATACAGCGAAACAGATCTGTCTGCGATCTATATATATATATATATATATATATATATATATTAGTGTGTGTGTGTGTGTATTAGTTGGCACACACACACTACAATTAACGTCAGCAGTAGCAGCAGCGAAAGATGGCCATTCGATGAATGGCACGGACCACGAGCGGAAATTAAGCTCTCCTATCATTCTGAAGATGAGACTATGATCTCGAAATATTAATGATTAATAAATAGGTAAGACCCAACAGCTTCATTGTCTTCCTTTATCTTTCTAAACGCATTGTGATAATCTTCAAAACCTACCCGTACACCTAATATACTCAATACTTCAAGCAAATTACAAAACTCTCAATGAATATTGAGCTCAATGAATATCATTCAGAACAATATGATATGCATAAAAGAAAAACTCAACACATCATCGAAATCAAATGTAATCGTGATCTAAGAGATGGGCATATTTGCTCGTCGAAATAAATTATAGTTTATAACCACTTTAGATGTCGAGTTTATATATATATATATATATATATATATGTGTGTGTGTGTGTGTGGCATTCTTTTCTTTCAGAGAACGTCTTTACACATCCCAAACAACATGTCAGAAAAACAAAACAAAACAGAAAGCACTGCCATTTTGCGTTAACACTTTAGACAAAACAGTGAAAACACATACATGTATATAAGATATATTTAGGCAGCCATAATTTATCAAAGGTATGTTCAACTAAACAGATTAAATATTTGTCTATACTTCTGAGATGAGGTAGTATTTACATTATTTACATTGTCCTCATTTTTATTGCCATTATTACCTTCCGGTTTTCTTCAGGTGCAAGGAATTTTTAACGGAACCCTTTATTTCGAACACCGGAGTATATCATTCTCCTTCCATGTGCAATGCCACTTCCGGATGCCATGTAGTTACCTTCCTTTAACTTATTAATATTATTATTAGTTATGTGTTCACCACTGCTGTAGCTAGGTATTGAACTTACAACTGTTTGGGTCAAGCCACTTGAACAAACCAGTGTCTATATCCACTGGTTCCATATGTCATGACGGTGCTCTCACGAAACTTCGAAGTCGGCATGAACCTGCTCAATTAAAGTGACAGACTCTTTGTGATATATGCTAACATTTGTATTGATCACTATAAATAGTTAATTTACATTTGGTTAGTATAAGGTCAAGCGGGTGATATAAATTTAGGAATATTATCCACCACAGATGGGAAGAACAATTCTTAGCTTCTGGTTTATATACAAAACACAATGTGCGTTGTGGTGCAGTGGATATCGGCTCGGAACGAGAAATCGGAGAGCCGAGTTCAAATTTCAGTTGAATTTATTGCATTCACTTACGCGCAAATACCATTGGAAAAGATATTAATCTGTCTCTTCCTTCTAGTTATGGGTTAAATAACACAGATTGGGTTCTATAGTCTTGGCTGGCAACCAGTCTACCGCAGAAAGCAATGGCAACCTACTGCAGGATAATCTTCTGCCCAGTCAGTCATGTCTCGAAAGAGACATGATCGCCCAAGCGTGTTTCACGTATGGCACTTAACTGACTGACACGCGCTCACTCTCATACACACATCTTCTCCCAAACCCATGCATTCGACTTATAAACGCATGCAATTATTGCAGAAATTATCTGAAGAAGTTCCAGTTCATGTCTAAATAGTACCTGATAAAACAAATGAGGGGTTCTATGTCTTTGTGTTATATCCCGGGAGGGGATAAACAGAGAAAGAATAGTGCAAGAAATAATTGTCAACACTGAGGATATATAAAGAAAGATTTATTATACCTCAGTACAATAAACCAAATACACATACACCAACGAACAGTTAACAAGAATAACAATCAAGAGGGTAATGTTTCTGTATAGGACGTATGCGTCCGTCTTGAGAAGAAGGCTTCCGTCTCTAGACGGCTAACTCTCGTCTCAGGCCGATGGCTCTCGAGTAAAGTCGATGACTCTCGTATAATCACGATCACTCCCGTATAATAACGAAGACTGCCGTATAATCTCGATCACATTATTTATTGTACAAAAAGTACAAATAGGGCACAAGGCCAAAAATGGGGATGGGGAAGGCTGGTCATCCTCTGTCCTAGTTTAACTTAGCTATCCACTTTCGTCGACCCTGTCACACTTACAATAAACCTGACACCACAATACCACATTTTTACTTACCTTTCTTACCACGTCCACCATAATACCTCGGCTGCTCTATGAAGTCCTACTTAACTCCCATATGTACAATTTTCAGTGGAGGGCATGGGCAGATAATAACAACTTTTAAAATCTCTCCAATGGTTTTATACAATGAAAGTACGTTATTTACAAGAAACCAAACAATAATCTCGATCACTCTGTAGTTCGTTCTAGTCCCGGTCTTTTATAACCCGGGCCATACCCATTCCTGGGTAAGACAGGATATTCCTCCACAACACTTTATATCACGTTTATCAATTTTTATGTACGCCTTTCTATTTTTTGTTTGAATTTCCGTTGATATTTTGTTCATGTTAAACAGCGGGATCTTATCTAACAAAAAAAAGAATTCTTTTAATCCTTTCAACCCAAGCAAGGTATGTGTGCCACTAGAACACACGGGGGTTACAGGGAGCTAAAGAGAAAGAGAAAACTTGAGGGTTGAGTTTTGTTTAATGGCATATCAACCTCTGTGGGTTATTTAATGCCAAAAAGTGGGGTTCTAAGTGTTATGGTGAAACACACTTATTCCTCAGATAATGGACTCTCCCTCCTATATATTTTGTTTTTTAATCATTTCACCCCGAGCAAGGCGGAAATGCCACTGATGTGCAGGGGGCTACATAACTGTAAAAAGATTAATTAGAAAAGAGTGAGGAGTACAAACTAGTTAGAAAGGAGCAATAGAAAGCTGAGAAAGCAGGTGCGATGACAGATACATAGGTGGAGAGAAAGGGAAGGATATACAGGGGTGGGGAGAGAGCTAGAGTCCAGTGGTTAGTAGATGAGTATTGACTTTGCATTTAAATTCCTGGGGGTTGTAGCCGTCAGGAAAGCAAGAATACGGGAGCGGGTTCCACAGGCGGGAAGTACGAGAGAAGCTGCAAGAGTAATAAGAGTTTTTTTTTAATCATATCAACCCAAGCAAGGCGATAACGCCACTGATGCGCAGGGGGCTACGTAAGGGTAAAAAGAATGGAAAAGAGAAAGCCGGAAACCACATCCTAAACAGGGAACAAGGGATGAGCCTCTACACCTGTTCAATAGACGTGGGTGGAGTGTGAACCGGGTGATAGTTTAGTCTATCTACTCCAATTGAGTTAACTCGAGAAGTTCTTAGAAGCTCTAGAGAGTTCTTTAGAGTTCTATTGGAGTTCAGTAGAATTACTAGGCAGTTGATATTAGTCAGCAGTTAGCCGAATACTAAGGAGTCAGCCTTCAGGGGAAGATTACCAAGTTCCCAACATTTAGGGTGCGTTAAATCGATTAGCAATCGACATAGCACGATTATAACTTTCAGTGCGAAAACTACTCCACAACACTAAGGTATTTTTTAAATGCTTGGTTATAGTGAGAAGGTTGATTTAATCATATTTTTATGAAAATTCTTTTTTTTTTATTTTAGAAAACTGAAGACGTCTTCTAATTTTGTACTCAAAAATGTATTGCTGCTAATAATTTTATTCCTTCAGAAATATATTATGGCAATTTTTTTCCTTCTAAAATGTGTCATGGTAATAAGTTTTTGTTTCCCTTAAAAATGCATATTTTTCAATAAAAGTCTATTTTTATACTTTCATAGTGTTCTGACCCAAGTTTGGAGGTTAACTATTTGATCATAGCTGGGACCCTAACAGGTGCTACCACTCCGGGTCAGAGTGAACCTGGGAACAACAGCAATTAAAAGGTAGTTTCATGCTCTTCACAACCTCATAATCAGAGGCCTTACTACTGGATGCAGTTTATCGTCATACCCAGGACCGAAGACTAGAGGAGAAGCCAATAAAGAAACAGGGTTCAAGAAGATAGACGATGACATTGCATTTAAATTTCTGAAGATTGTAGTTATCAGAGAAGCGAGAAACTAGAAGGCTGTTCCACAAACGAGAAGTGCAAGAAAAGAAACTATTAGAATAGAACATACGGTTGCATCTAGCTAGTTCAACAATAAAACGGTGAGACCTTGTTGCCAATCTAGTAGCACGCTTGAATTCATGTAGTTAGGTCAACAAAACAGCTACCATGAAAATATTTGTAGAAAAGACAGAGGGAAGCCACACCACGTCGGTGACAAAGTGACTGAAGTGGAGATGTCTGCTTTAGGATCTATTACATTACAGAATATTCTTTGAATTTTGTCAAGAATTTCGAAATCAGGAATAACAAACCAGTTATTTCAACGGTATTCAATGCACAAACGAATGATAGCCTTATAAATATGCATGATGGATTCTGACAAGAAAAAAGATTCTGGCGTAGTAAAAACTTTCCCTAGCAATAGATATAGCAATGCTCAGCAGCTTCCTGTAGAACCATATTTATGTTGCTTCCCGTATCTTCTTCATATGTGACGATTTATTAGAGCCTATATTCAAGTCAGATGTTTTTGTTTGTTTTCATCATTAATTCTAGCTTTAAGCACACCCATTTTTTTAAATTTTTTGTGCAATATATATATATATATATATATATTGTAATAAGGGCTTGTGGAAAATGATAATTATGATTTTATATGATCTGGAAATGCTGGCTGAATATGAAATTATATAAAAAATACACTTGAATACAGTTTAAATAGAACATACTACTGCATCAAGATAGTAACAGTAAAATGGTGAGACCTAATTGCCAATCTAGTAGCATGTTTAAATTCATGTAGTCGGACCATAAGGGTAAAAAATGCTATTGAGTTTATGATCTATTATATTACAAACCCTTTTTGAATGCCATGTAGTTATCTCCCTTTAATAAATTTGTAATTTTCTTTTTAAAAGAATATTTTTTAATTGAAATTGTTTCTTTTAAAAGTCCGATTTTACTAATTTGTCTCGTTTAAAAATGATGCAAATAGTATTTTAAAGTAATAGTGGTTATATTCGCTTTGACATTGTGCTATCGTTGTAAATCGACCAATGTTGTGTCGGATTTTAAAATTCTATACCTTATTAGTAATAGCAGCTACCTGGAATACATCATTCAAATTCAGTATATGGAATTGATAAATAAAAAAACACTTCGAATTGATTCGTGTATGAATCCGTTATAATATTTAGTATGAGAGAGAAAGAAATTGAACATAGAACAAGCTAGAGATAGTTTACCCAATACTACAAGTTACTACACAAGCAGAAAGTTGACTTAAAAACTCGAGTTATGTTCTTAAATAGAGGAATGTCATATGGATGTCATGAAATTTAATTTTTTTGAGAGTTTGAAGTAATAAAAAAAAACATACGTTTGTCTATATTTCTTAGATGAGGTAGTATTTACATTATTCGGATCATTGTCCTCATCTTTGTTGCCATTTGCACAACATTTCGGCTGTTGTATGCTCCAGCCTTCTGCTAGGAATTTCGAACCGAACACTTTATTACAATCATTGCGGTATATGATCTTCATTCCTTGTGTAGAGCTTCTTCTGTTAATCAGGAGTTATCTCCCTTTAACCCTGTAAGTTACTTGTTCACCACTGCTGTAGCCTGGTATTGAACTCACAACTCTTTGGGTCAAGTCACAGGAACTAACCAACTTTTATATCCACTGGGCCGTGTCCTTAAGTAGTGGTGAACAAGTAACTTGCAGAGTTAGAGGGAGATAACTCATGACTTCTAATCGAGGCTTTACGCAAGGAATGGAATTCATATACCCCAGTGATTGTAATAAAGGTTTCGGTTCAAAATTCCTAGCACCTGAAGAAGGCCGGAACTTACAATTACTGGATTTTTGAGATACTTGTACAAAGGCCGAAACGTCGTACAAAGATGAAGACAATAGTCTGAATAATGTAAATACTGATGATACATGTTATTCTGCTTTCACAATTGAATACATGGTAGATAATACTTAGCTTATACATATACATATTTATGTGGACATAATTCTCATAATAACGATGATGGTAGAATAGTGAGAAGCCGACAACATTTCCTGTGTTGGATAAGAGCCGCAGGGTCGTGAATAATTCATCACCTACAAGGCCACGTAATCTCTTTTCAACTCTGTCAAAGCTGGACAGTGAAAACTGGACGGCATTAACTCAAATATTGCAGCAATGCAACAATCTTGTTTAATATAATTTCCATTACGGGACATATTCTGCACATTAACAGCGTAAATATTTCCATAAATGCTTTCATTAAGTTTCCAAAAACGAGGAAAATTAAAAGTGGCTAATAATCCGAGTCGCGGTGTATAAAAGCAAATACAAGTAAATAATGTCTTCCTCTTCGTCTCTCATTCAAACCTTAAAACGGTATCCGGAAATATCCGCACAGCACAAAAGAGGAAACTAGATTTTTTTTTTTATCGCAGTTCAATTTATACTGATATTCGCAAACTTACGTATACTAACAAACGAACATGAGCGAAACAAGTTGTGGTCATAAACCATGCGACGCCATCATAAACCCCGTCCATTCTCTAATAGAGGGGCACATAAATCACCCACGCATGCGCAAACATCTATCACATCAGTCCATCTCAATGGCACAACTGAATGAGTTTCGTCTATCAGTCAGTCAGTTAAGTACCATGCGCGATACACGCTTTGGGCGATCATGTCTCCAAAGAGACATGACTGACTGGGCAGAACATTATCCCGCAGTAGGTTGCCATTGCTTTCTGCGGTAGACTGGTTGCCGACCAAGGCTATAGAACCCAATCTGTCCTGTTATTTAACCCATAACTGGAAGGAAGAGACGGATTAATACCTTTCCCAAGGGTATTTGCGCGTAAGTGAATGCGAGGAATTCAACTGGAATTCGAACTCGGTTCCCCGATTTCTCGTTCCGAGCCGATATCCACTGCGCCACAACGCACATTTTGGACGGGAATATTGCTTAGATATGTAAGAGAAAGTAATGCATTCCTAGAAATTCTTTATTAGCAAAAATGAGTTTAAACTAAAAAATAGACTTCAAGGTGCCAGATCGAATTCAGCAGAATAAAATGAATTGAGTATTTTACCCTCCAATGTTTGATTATTTTCAAAGTTATTACAAGTATAAATTAGGAAATATCAAACAGAGCGATCTTAGTCATTAAGCGGATGTGTAGGTGGTATAATGCAGGAGTTCCCAAACTGGGGTTACTGTACCATACATGCTGTAATATCCATCCAGATTGTACAACGTACTTAGTTTTTGTTGAATTTCTTCATTTTAGTAAGCAAAACTCTCAATTAAGTTATATCAAGAGTGGGGGGGGGTGTCTACGGCTATATTGTGTTGAATACACCGGTTCTCGTCCGATCACCGAAGTTAAGCAACATCGAGCCTGGTCAGTACTTAGATGGGTGACCATTTAGGAATACCAGGTGCTGTAAACATAAGGACCAAGAATGGTCCACCGGTCCTCTAGGTTTGGGCGCAGGGCTAATAACCTTGCCCCGTAAAAACAGTTGTTACGGAAACAGTAACAAAAGTTGCTGCCCTACACACCATTGTTTGAAGGATCAAACATGTTATGAGTCTACTCAAAAATACTTCGTAATAAAATATAAAAAAAAATCAATTTCATTAGGTTTTACTTTTCCTCCTCAGCCATTAGGTGTACATATAAAAATAAGGGGTAAAGAAGAACAAAAAGATTGGGAACACCTGGTAAAATAAATTAAAGCTCGGAATAAAAAAAAATCGGAGAGAACAGAATTCGAATTTCAATCAGGTTCGGTACAATGATGCCAAGACATGGAATGGAATACAGGAAAGTACACAAGGAAATAAGGAACAAAAGCAGACAGGCTAAAGAGGAATGGCTCAACGACAAATGCGCAGAGGTAGATTGAGCAGGACTAATAACGCAGACATGCATAAAGAAATAAGAGAACTGACAGGACAAAAAAATCTGCTCCTCAACAGAATGTATAAAAATCCAAGGATATAACGATAATATTGGAGAAAGAGAAAATACTTCAGTGATGGGAAGAATATATAAAAGATCTCTTCCCCGACAAGAGAGAGCAAACGATAAAACACAAAGATGAGGACGGACCGGAAATATTAAAGTCCGAATTGGAAGCTGCGTTGACCAAACAAAGCAGCTGGTCCAGACGGTATTGTAATAGAACTGCTAATAGCCCTGGAAGAATTCGGCATAGAAAAAAATTACAGAAATAATAAATAAAATTTATAATAGTGGTGTAATACCAGACGACCTGTGCAAGTCGATTTTCATAGAACTGCCTAAGAAGCCAGGAGCAGACGAGTGCGAACTCTACCGAACTATCAGCTTAATGTCATCACAAAACTGATCGTCCGAATCCTGATGAATAGAGCTAGAAGAAGAATCAGGCCATAGATAGGAAAAGAACAGTGCGGATTCATCAAAGACACTGGAAGAAGGAACGCCATATTTATGATTAGTACGCTCTCTGAAAAGGGAAATACAAATGAAGAAGGACTTGTACCTATGTTTTATCGATTATGCAAATGCGTTCGACAAAATACGCCACAAAAAATTGATGAGATGCTTGGCAGCCTCGACATATTTTGGAAAAACATAAGAGTAATTAAGAATCTCTACTGGTAGTAAACTGCCTGCATACAGACAGGTAACGAATTCAGCAGATATACAAAGATAGAAAAAAGCGGAAGACAAGGATGCGTCTTTTCACCGGACCTGTTCACTTAGTACAGCGAGACTATTTTGAGGCCCTTAGATGTTATGCCAAGACTTGTAATCGGAGGCCAAAATTTGAATAACATAAAAGGTACGTAGATAATACAGTACTGACTGCAGACACGGAGAGGAAACTACAAGACCTCCTACGGAAGATAGTTGAGTGACAAAAAAGGATTGCAAATAAACCGAATGCATGGTCATCAGCAGAAAGCTTGCTAAACATTACACTACGTCGAGGTGTTTCTGAGTAGATCAGTCAGTTAGTTAAGTGTCATACGTGATACACGCTTGGGCGATCATGTCTCGAAAGAGACATGACTGACTGGGCAGAAGACTATCCCGCAGTAGGTTGCCACTGCTTTCTGCAGTAGACTTGTTGCTAGCCAAGGGTATAAAACCCAATCTGTCCTGCTATTTAACCCATAATTGGAGGGAAGAGACGGATTATTACCTTTCTCAAGGGGATTTGTGTGTAAGTGAATGAAAGGAATTCAACTGGAATTCGAACTCGGCTCTCCGATTTCTCGTTCAGAGCCGATATCCACTGCAGCACAACGCACATCCATTATCTTGCTGAAATCAATATTTGGGACATTAAATATTGACACACCACTGGAACGTTTATGACGCAAACAATGTCACCGGACCCAATGTGAGTCCAGGTAAAAATAAAATACAAAATGGACATAAAATGAATGACAATGCACGTTATTAACAAAAGGAATTGCGTGCGTACACAACTGTAACAAATGTAAAACATTCCAAAAGGAATGATCGCCTCTCTCTGTGTGTGTGTGTGTGTGTGTGTATGTGGAGGTCAAAAGTCAAAGGAGGTCAAAAGAAGCGAACTGGCCTTAGCGGCAGCGTTTCTGTCTACGTGCGACTACATCCGAAAGCAAGAATTAAAAAAGTAAATATGATTGCCCTCTAACAGGTGTTTTGAAAAAGCAAAATTGGATAACCCACAACTCCATTACAGGTATCTGTCTGGCCCCAAATCAATCAAATCTGAGTTAGGCAGTTAAGTGCCATACGTGATACACGCTATATCGAAAGAGACAGATTTTTGCGTAGTAGGTTACCATTAATTTCTGCGGTAGACTCGTTGCCAACCATGGCTATAGAACCCAATCTGTTCTGCCGTTTAACCTATAGAAGGGGGAGTGACTGGTTAATACCTTTCCCAAGGGTATTTGCGCGTAAATGAATGCAATGAATTCAACTGGAATTAGAACTTGGCTCTCAGATTTCTCATTCTGAGGCGATATCCACTGCACCACAATGCACATCCGCATTGGAGTACAATCTCTTATTAAAAAATAAATCTATCTATTCATGCATGCCCTTACTTTTAAGAAAAAAAAGGACTCAGTTTAAACTGAAACCAGGAAGATAGGGATTAATTTTGAGTAAATGTACATCGTTCATTTCATGCGAACAAAAAGCTTTACATTAACGTTGCTGACTGTGCTAATGGAGATTAGCATCACGTGATCAGCTCTGCCGTGCAGCCATTGGTCGGTCTGGTGTAATGACCAGTTTTTATTGCACCATTCTAACGGTAAAGGCTGCAGAAGAAACAAACATGGCGGTGGCACACACATATATAATATAAAGATAGGATTAGAAAAAAAGAAAATAAATAAAATGAATAAGTGTTTATCGAACGGTGAGTTGCTATGAGAAATTGTCTAGATTGCTTCAGCTTGTCGAATTGTAAAAATATAGAAAATATTAAAAATTCGTACGCACAAATGCTTCTCAAAAGACTTGCATACCTTTATAAATGAAAGTCTGAAAAGATAGGAATTAAATGATTTGAAAATTTTTCTATCGCGATAATAAATGCAGAGAAGCATTCACAGGTGGAGAACTATTAGTTTTGATACCAAAAGCGTCCGTGCATGGAGTACTGCTGCCATTTATGGTCAGGTGCCCCTGCCGTTCTCCTCAGTGCTCTTGACAAGCTCCAAAGGAGAGTCTGTAATGTGATAGGTACTGATCTGGCGACTCGTCTGCAGCCACTTTCCCATCGTCGAAATGTGGCCTCCCTCTGTCTCTTCTATAAATACTTTCATGGCTTCTGCTCGGATGAGCTTAAGTCACTGATGCCTCCTCAACAGGTGTTTACCCGTTCAACCAGACTGGCAACTGGGTCCCACCCATTCACAGTCAGGTTAGCCAAACGCAGACGACAATTCTACTCCTGCAGCTTCCTCTCTCGCACTTCCCGCCTGTGGAACTCACTCCCGTATTCTTGCTTTCCTGACGGCTACGACCTCCAGAAATTTAAAAGCAAAGTTAATACTCACCTACTAACCACTGGCCTCTAGCTCTCTCCCCTCCCCTGAATAACCTTCCCTTTCTCTCCGCCCATGTACCTGTCATTGCACCTGCTTTCTCAGCTTTCTATTGTTCCTTTCTAACTAGCTTGTACTCCTCACTCTTTTCTAATTAATCTTTTTACATTTATGTAACCCCCTGCACATCAGTGGCGTTTCTGCCTTGCTCGGGGTGAAATGATTAAAAAAAAAAAAAAACTACGACTAATAATTAATTTATAATAGTTATATTTATTATAATAATAATAATTATATTTATAATAAATTCGCCGATGCTATAACAGTCACGGTTGACGTAGCTTATAATCTTGATTGATGTTTTGACTTTGTGAATTAAAATTGTCACAGTAAAAATCCTGTTCACTTCAATGAATTTACTTGTCGTTTGCTTGACGATAACAAATAACGTATGCCACCGAGGGTTCGACGAACTGTGCATCTGTTATATAAGTGGGGATAGAAAAGTTTCTTGGGTATAAACACAGAATACAAAGAGGTACGGTCAAGATCTCTGTTCGACCAAAAAGCAATTAAACACCCCACCACTACCAAACAAGAAATATCCATAGACAACTAAAACAAGCAATTACCTCGCAAAGAGAACACACACACACACACACACACACACACACACACACACACACACACACGTTAGGTCATATTTAACGAAGTGTGTCGGGCCTCTCTTTAGCCGGTTTAAATTATGAGTTTCGCATGTTTTCCGCAATGGCATCACGGGGGGGGGGGCATTTCGACGTGGTATATGTGCGTTGTGGTGTATTGGATATCGGCTCGGAACGAGAAATCGGGGAGCCGAGTTCGAATTCCAGCTGAATTCATTACATTCACTTGCGCACAAATACCCTTGGGGAAAGGTATTAATCCGTCTATTCCTTCCAGTTATGGGTTAAATAACAGGACAGATTGGGTTCTATATCCTTGACTGGCAACCAGTCTACCGCAGAAAGCAATGGCAGCCTACTGCGGGATAATCTTCTGCCCAGTCAGTCATGACTCTTTCGAGACATGATCGGCCAAGCGTGTTTCACATATGGCACTTAACTGACTGACTGATAATGGTTACTAAGAGTGCCTTACTAAATCAGTTGTGACTGGTTAGCGAATTCGATCTTTGCGGAGTGCCCAACAGTTTTGGCTTTGTACCAAATCTAAGCTAACCTTAGAAAAATCAATTGGTCACTTCGACTTGGTGTAAATGGTCCGCAAGACTGTCTCGCTAGATCAATTATGACTAAGTAGAGAGTTCGATCCGCACGGAATGTTTCACAATTTCGGCCTTGTGCCACATCTAAGCTACGTTTAGAAAATAATTTCTGGGACCCTCGTCGTAATGTAATAGTGAGCTTGTTTCACGAGAAAAATTAGTAGCGAGTTCGATCCGCACTGGGTGCCCCATAATTTCGGTCATCTGCCACATATCGCGAGTAACTCGTTAATACAGACCACCACGTTTCATTTTACAGTATAGAAGGTAAGCGACTGTATTCCAGTCGCAGTTAGCTTATTTGACCCCGCTTAGTACTAATACTACTAAAAAAGGTCTTTATTCTGAATCCCAACCCTTCTCTAAGTAAATTCTTCTTTCATGTGCCGTGACCTAGGACGTAGGCGATCATGGACTATCACATCTTCCTGTCTCTTGTAACTCTTAGTAAATTTTGTCTTGTTATTTTTCCCAAACCCTGTTTTGCCATCCATTGATTCAAGTCTATCGGGTATGCTACGCGCTGTCCTATCCGCCCTGTGAGTATCAGTTTCTCTAAGTCCTCCTTCCTCAGTATGTGCTCCAGAAATTTAAACTGCCTTTCCCTGAAGTTTTCTTTTTGTTTCAATTCTCTCTTAAACCTCGTCGTTTCTCACATGCTCAGACCATGGTATCCCAGACATCTTTCAGTAGAACTACATTTCCCTTGCTTAAAGTCGTTTCCTCATCTTTCAGGAGATTGTCCACTAGTAGCTGCCATACAGGAAGACTTATCACGTAACAGTTCAGTACACTTTTCTTCGTCTTCAACGAAATTTTCCTGTCTCTTAATACGCTGCTTAGCTTTTGGAATGCACTTTGGTTATCCCAATACGCCTCTAGATTTCAGTGTCGCACTTTCCGTCCTCTGTTAGAAGACTTGCCAGGTATTCATTTTTTTTTTTTACTGGCTTGATTTTAGTATCCCAACCTATAATTGGCATTTTGGGCTGCTCTTTTTGCTGATGACCATGCATTCAACCTTCTTGAAGAATATGTTTAGTCAATTCTGTAGGAGGTTTTGTGTCTTACAGTGTCTGCTATCAGCACCGTATCATTTGCATATGTTATATTATTAAAATTATAGCCGCCAGTAACGAATCCTGGCAGGATTTCTCTATCTTAGAATTGCTTCGCGGTATAGGTCGAATAAAATCCGGTAAGAAGATACTTCCTTGTGAAATATCCTGTAGTATGCCACGATGGATGACCGATAAAGTGTGCGTGTGTGTGTGTGTGTGTGTGTGTGTGTTATACTTTGGTAAGCAATATTAACATAACGATCTCACTTGCTCAGGCAGCTAGAAACCACACCTATTGATAACCTCACAAGAGCAAGTAAGAATATGTGGCTTAGTTTGTTGGTTGAAATAGAGTTTCGCTTTACGAATCTATTTAAGAGGCCATTTTTAATGTTTACTTAAAAAGATGTATACACCAAACGAAGGCTGTTGTTTCCGGTTTTTCCTCATCATTATTGAAGTGTCAATTATCAGTCACGTCTAAAATTGTGAAGAAATGAAAAAATAAAACAAAGATTTCGGAAAAAATGCATTTAAGACTCCAAAAACTATTCCCATGTGATCCTTTTCAATATTGTTTTAAATATTAAAAATACTGTAAAAACTGCCTACTTTGTCTTTATTTCTGAGATGACTGCTTACATTTAAAAAAAAAATAAAATAAAAGACAATCTACGGCAGTTAATAACTTTACATGAAAATCTTTAATTTTGGTTCGACTTCAGGTGAAGCACTTGATAGACGATAATGGCAAACAGGAAATTATATATTTGTCTATACTTCTGAGATGATATATTTACATTATTCGGACGGTTTTCTTAATCCTTATTGCTATATCCACGACGAAGAAAGTTGAGATAAAAGGAAGAAAACCAAGACATCCGCAAGTGGCATGGTTCATGGAACGAGAACAGTATACTACAGTGATCGAAATAAAGGGTTAGGTTCGAAATTCCAGTCACCTGAAAAAGGCTGGAGCGTATAACGGCTGACACGTCATTAATGTGGCAATAAAGATGAGGACAAGAATCCGAGCAATGTAAATAAGCAAATCATAGGTAGATGGATGGATGGGTAGATAGGTAGATAAAAAGATATATACGTCATTTTCGACGAAATGGATGATAAAAATACAGTATTTCATTGATGATCAGTCTAAATTTACAAAATAAAAAAAAAGACCTGAGACTCTACAAAAGTCTCTTAAACCTATAAAATCAAACAATACTGATGTAGAATTCTTGAGTTACCAAACAGGATTCCTATATGGATAGACATAAACCCAGATATCCATTGCGACCCATCGTCTTATAGATTCCAACACTTATGTACCAATTGTCAAAATTCTTCAATGATATTATTCCATATGTATCTATTAATTATAGCATCAAATAAACACATGAATTTCTCCAAATCCTTGAAACTACAAAACCAAATCAAGGCATTCTAGTGTCACCTGTCGTAGAAAATCTATTTGCAAATGTCCAAGTCGATAAAAACATTGATATAATCCTTAACTCTGTATATAAAACTAATTCAATTCCACCGCCATCCAAACGTAATGCTTTCTTCACAACTAAATTTCCCTTCTACGACCTAATAATGTATAGGGAATTCTTTGTGATTCTCTAATACATGTTCTACGCATAATACAAGTTATTTAAAAATGTTATTAAACTGAAAATATGTCCGCCATGTAGATGATATTTTTATTTTAGCTGGAAACAAATAGAAACTGACAATCTCAGAAAAAAAAAATTTCCTCAACGTTACCTACGAACTTAATAAAAAAACAAAAAAAAAACACATACGATAAGCACACAACAAAAAAGCACACACACACACACTTGAATGTTCTTGCGGAGTCTAGTAATAATACATTCACTACTTCATTATTTAAAAAACAAACTCATAAGTAAAATCTTTTGCTACCATAATTTTGCTATGTTCTATATTAATGCCCTCTCAGATATCGTTGTTGTTTAACGATATATCAACCTCAGTGGGTTATTTAATGCCAAAAAATGGGGTTTTAAGGTATTTTTTATGTTCGGTTATAGTGAGAAGGTTGATTTAGTCAGATTTTAATAAAAAATTTTTGTTTTTATTCTTTTTTATAAATGTCTAGTTTTGTATTCAAAAATGTTTTGCTGAGAATAATTTTTTCCTTCAAAAATGTGTTATGGTAATTTTTTTCTTCAAAAATGTATATTTTATGTAAATATGTCTATAAACGTCTATTTTTAAACTTTCATAGTGTTTTCATTTCAGTTTGGGGGTTAATTATTCCCCGTAGCTGGGACCCTAACAGGTGCTACCACTCCGAGTCAGGGTCGACCTGAGAACAATAGCAATTAAGAGGTGGGTCCATGCTCCTCACAAACTTGCTGCCGGGTGCAGTTTACCGTCATGTCCAGAACTATCAGATATGCAGAATGCGATGAATAAATTGTCACCAATATATA
This sequence comes from Ascarosepion bandense, assembly GCA_037127315.1. NCBI lineage: Eukaryota > Metazoa > Mollusca > Cephalopoda > Sepiida > Sepiidae > Ascarosepion > Ascarosepion bandense. The sequence continues at coordinate 20,965 of JBBBDQ010001881.1, forward strand.
TTAATTTTGCGCGTGCGTTGTTTTTGATTTTGCCGACTGCACATTATAGTAGGGTCAGTTCGGCACCGTCTTTGAGAAGAGCACCATGACGCATTTTCCCCCGCCGCCAGAAATTCGGAAACGGCATGCTGCACTGCTTGGTACTCCTGCCGGATGCTCCAACACGAATATTTCAAAGTGTTTGGGTGTCAATCTGAGGACCGTGCAGAGGATTCAGAAAGGGTTGGATGAGTCTAATGGTGATTACGAAGGTACGGCAGCTCGAAAAACTCACTCTGATCGTTCTGATAATAGAAGAACTCTCGAATTTCTCCTAAGCCGTGATTGACAACGATCCCTCCAATTCAATCAGGTTCACAGCCAGGGATAAAGTAGTGTCTGAGTTTCTTACCAAGTCGGTAGTGCATGAAGACCTTTAGTATTTTTCATAAAATATGAGAAAAAAAAAGCTTTTGAAAGCTCCGAAGCTTAAGCATCCCCTTCAATCGAACACACTCGTTTTTCTCAGACGAGAAAAATTTTTTCAGGATAAAATTGTTAACAGCCAAAACAATCATTGATCTACCGAGAATGATGAAAGTCAAATTTATATATATATATATATATATATATATATATATATGATAGATACATTATCACTCCCTGATTGAGCACTCTGGAAGAATGTTAGACTTTGAAAAAGTAGTAGTTACTCTAACATCTATGCATCGTTCATTCAGTAATACATTAGAACACTCAGCTACTGGCATATGCATACATTGTATATAATACGTTAAAAGTCTGCCCTCCTCTACCGAGCGCCCATAGCTCAGCGGTAGAATCGCCGACTGATGTCAATTCTGTCGAGTTTCGATCGATATCTAATCATACTGATGAGCTGTGATACAGCGAAACATATCTCCAGCCAACATCATGGTGTTTAGAGTGATCATTAGTGATGACGACGTTAAGCCTCCACTCATCTTCTCCAGAGCCTTTGACTCAACACGGAAGCTTACGTCAAGTGCCTTGAGGAGGTAGTGCTACCTTGGTGGCTTCTAGAAGACCTTATGTCTGGCAACAGAACTGCACCATATCACACAGGCAAAAGAACCCAGTCATGGCTATGAAACAATTTCTGCAACCACACCCCCGCTTACATCCCCGATTGCAACCCACGTGATTATTATGTGTGGGACACAGTTGAGTGAGAGAAAAAGTAAAAGAAAAGAAAAAGTGTAAAAAAAAAAGAAAAGAAAAAGTGTAAAAAAAAAAGAAAAGAAAAAGTGTAAAAAAAAAAGAAAAGAAAAAGTGTAAAAAAAAAAGAAAAGAAAAAGTGTAAAAAAAAAAGAAAAGAAAAAGTGTAAAAAAAAAAGAAAAGAAAAAGTGTAAAAAAAAAAGAAAAGAAAAAGTGTAAAAAAAAAAGAAAAGAAAAAGTGTAAAAAAAAAGAAAAGAAAAAGTGTAAAAAAAAAAGAAAAGAAAAAGTGTAAAAAAAAAAGAAAAGAAAAAGTGTAAAAAAAAAAGAAAAGAAAAAGTGTAAAAAAAAAAAGAAAAGAAAAAGTGTAAAAAAAAAAGAAAAGAAAAAGTGTAAAAAAAAAGAAAAGAAAAAGTGTAAAAAAAAGAAAAGAAAAAGTGTAAAAAAAAAAGAAAAGAAAAAGTGTAAAAAAAAAAGAAAAGAAAAAGTGTAAAAAAAAAAGAAAAGAAAAAGTGTAAAAAAAAAAAAGAAAAGAAGTAAAAAAAAAGAAAAGAAGTAAAAAAAAAAGAAAAGAAGTAAAAAAAAAAGAAAAGAAGTAAAAAAAAGAAAAGAAAAAGTGTAAAAAAAAGAAAAGAAAAAGTGTAAAAAAAAAGAAAAGAAAAAGTGTAAAAAAAAAAAGAAAAGAAAAAGTGTAAAAAAAAAAGAAAAGAAAAAGTGTAAAAAAAAAAAGAAAAGAAAAAGTGTAAAAAAAAAAGAAAAGAAAAAGTGTAAAAAAAAAAGAAAAGAAAAAGTGTAAAAAAAAAAAAGAAAAAGTGTAAAAAAAAAAAGAAAAGAAAAAGTGTAAAAAAAAGAAAAGAAAAAGTGTAAAAAAAAAAAGAAAAGAAAAAGTGTAAAAAAAAAAGAAAAGAAAAAGTGTAAAAAAAAAAGAAAAGAAAAAGTGTAAAAAAAAAGAAAAGAAAAAGTGTAAAAAAAAAGAAAAGAAAAAGTGTAAAAAAAAAAAGAAAAGAAAAAGTGTAAAAAAAAAAGAAAAGAAAAAGTGTAAAAAAAGAAAAGAAAAAGTAAAAAAAAAAGAAAAGAAAAAGTAAAAAAAAAAAGAAAAGAAAAAGTAAAAAAAAAGAAAAGAAAAAGTAAAAAAAAAAGAAAAGAAAAAGTAAAAAGAAAAGGAAAAAAAATGAATCTCTGTGTAACACCAAAGATGAACTGAATGTAAAGAGTACGGCAGAATCACCAACTTAAACAATGAAACCGTCTATAAGAGTTGCAGATGATTCCGAAGTCGTCCGGGGGCCGTGTTTGAAGCCATTGACGATTTTATTGAATAAATTTACTTTTTAGTATTTCAATATATTTTTGTGCCATTTTTAAAAATATATCTTAAAATGAGATAAAATGGCGTCATTTAGACAACAATTTATCCATCACACTTGGTAAAATAGGCGTTTTTAAAAATTTCGCATGACTTAATGAGCCGTTTCCGTATTCTGGGGTCAAACGGATGGTGTTTCTGACGGTCCTAGCAGCGACAAAAGTGGCGGTGTAGACGCGGAAGCAAGAAATCTCACGATACGAACCTTATTCTCACCAGGATCTAGTTAGATTCTTTAGACTGAAGAGGAAGATCAGAACTATCAGAAAGCGTTAGTTATCTGCAGATTTCAACGATAGATGAGCAAAAGCGCCTCGCAAGGTTTGTGAAAATGGGGCCAGGCTTGATTTTCTTTTTTAGTCACCTTTTGGCACAACGGGGCAGTTTTCTGTTAGACCGTAAAATTTTATATTTATAAAAGACAACCAACAAAGACAACCAACAAAGACAACCAACAAAGACAACCAACAAAGACAACCAACAAAGACAACCGTATTTTGTATTTTCATGTTATTGGTGTTTTTGTAGGAACCTTGTGAATATATGGTATGGCATGTGTTGGATAAAATGGTGATAAACTAGTTGTTGTCGTTTATGAGTAAATTGTAATGAATAAATGAATGGGCCGTGAACAAGATTAACAAGGTGTTGGATAGTGTCTTTCAACCTTTCCCCACTCCTCATTTGGCCTTGTGCCACATAAAATGTAATATAACAAATCAAATGCATCGTAACTGTAAGCAAGGTGAATCTTCACTTAGAAAAGTATAAAGAAATACGCAACTCCAGTCGACTAAAACAAGAAAATTAAATTATATATATATATATATATATATATATATATATAGATAGATAGATAAGGCAATCTGTGAGTGTATGTGACTGTTCCTTATACACACCTACATTTTTTTACGCTACGACATTCAAACTTTCTAGGGACAGGTATCTACAGGGAATCCAGGTCGACACATACTTTTCGAGTTTAAGTTCAGCAATTTTCCCTTTCACACTTTATGGCCAATGAAGCCGATTGTTTACATTTGCTCCGTAAAACATCTAAGATCTAAGATGGTTGCTAAATTACGACACAGAAATCATATCAGACGTGTCAAACGCGACTAAAATATTTTTTTATTAAAAAAAAAAAAAAAAAAAAAAAAAAAAAAAAGCTTTTATATTTAATTTTTATTCCGACGTTTTAAAAATTCATTTGGTCAATAAAAAAATTTGAATATTTTTCTCCGTAATTTTGAAACAAAAGTGCTTTTTTAAACAAAAACAAAAAATGTAAAAAAGTGCCAATGGTTAATTTAATTATTTAAGTTTTTTTTTTTCAGATTTCCTATTTCATACTTCAGAAAATAAAAGTTAAAAAAAAAAGCTTTAACAAAATAAAAAAAAAATTTTTATCTTAAAATTCATTTAGTCAACAAAAACACGGGCAACGCCGGGCTATGATGCTAGTCTACTATAAACTGCCAACTCATCTGCAAGATTAAATGACAGAAAACAAGTATTATTTACGAATTTAGATGTTCCTGATCAATGAGCATTAAGAAAAAAAGAAAAGTGTTTTGTGTTTATGACGTAAAGCTTTCTTTTCAACTTACCGATATTATAATGTAAACTATATGTCTATATTTCTGAGATGAGGTAGTATTTACATTATTCGGACTATTGTCCTCATCTTTATTGCCATTTGTACGACGTTTCGGCCGTTGTACACTCCAGCCTTCTTCAGGTGCTAGGAATTTCGAACCGAAACTTTTATTACAATCACTGGGGTATATGAACGCCAATTCTTGCGTAAAGCCTCGATTAGAAGTCATGAGTTATCTCGCTCTAACACTGCAAGTTACTTGTTCACCACTGCTTAAGAACACAGGGCCTAGTGGATATAGATATTGGTTAGTTCCTGACTTGACTCTTAGAGTTGTGAGCTCAATACCAAACTACACCAGTGGCAATAAATATGAAGACAATAGTCTGAAGAATATAAATACTTCAAATTATATATATTTGTAATTAATACAAATAAAATTTTATCAGCACCTCGACTCTAGGCGGAACGATTGCAAAATGGTTCATCAACGAAACTCCAAAGTCGAAGAGCCGATTGATAACAATCAATCACCTAAATGATACATTTTAGTTAAATTAACCCTATTAATGCACTATCTCTGATACCGAGAACGTTATTGCAAAGGCTGTTTGATTTACATGCCCTTTTTTTCAAATTTCCACCTGACTGACAGCATTTCTGGCTTTACAGTACCTTTGGTAACGCTTAAAATCTTTTGTACAATAAAGACGGAAGCTGATGATGGTTCGCCTGAAATAGGCCATACTTCCCATTTACCATGAAATAACTTGTCCGCCTTAATTTTTCTTATATATATATATATATATGAGAGAGAGAGAGATATCTTAGACAGTTATACTACCACAGTACGTACAGGATACTCCTTTGGATTCTTCTATATCTACACCGCATACTTATATATATATATATATATATATATATATATATATATATATATTATACAAATAGAAACTTCTACCCATAGAAGGAATAAATGGATTTGAACAGAAAAAAAGTAGATAAAGAAAGTCAAAAGAAAAGACTACAAATAAATTACAAGAAAACCGAAAGTTTGGTCATCAGCAAACGGAGGAGCCCAATTCCAATTACAGGTTGGGAATACTAAATAGCAGTTTTCAGCCCGAACACGCATTTTCCGGTGACAAGGAAAGAATTCTGATATAAAAAAAAAATAATTTCGTAATTTATTTTCACCGTTTATGCTCCAGAACTTCCTGCATTTGAAGACGCATAAACCTTCCCTTAACCTAGAACAATTAAAATTTAATTCATATGGAAATAGCAAGCAAAAAAACATCGAACTGGGCTAAATCAGGACATCGATGTAGTTTCCGTAGCATTCATTGTAACATAAAATAATTTCTTTTTAATATTCTCTGAATAAATTGGCAGAGTACTTTTGGACGTTAGTAAATGCAGTAATCTGTTGTGCATTGGAAAATTAAGGAAAACTGATCGCCAGCCGCGGGTAATTGATCCAAGCATTACCGAAAGAACAATGTAGTCATAATTATTCCATTGGTTTTCTGATTGATTCACCGTTATTTTTGTTGACCGTTACAACACGCGTGTTGTTGGAAGCTTTTATTCTTAACCCTCTAGGGCCATTCGTATCATATTTGATACAGCATGAAAACAAGCCTTGAAAGAAATATTTTCCTGAAAAATTTTTTAAGAGAAATATTTTATAAATTTCAAATGAAAGCAGTACTGACTGCTCAGTCAATGAATACCAAATGTTTCCTTATAGGGAAATACCAAATGTTTCCTTATAGGGAAATACTGTATCAAATATGATACGAATGGCCATAGAGGGTTAAAGGCTTTTCTATGAATTTGTTTTAATTCTTTGTTATTTTTGTTGCGTGTCGTGGTGTAATGGAGCTCGGATCGGAAAGATAAATCAGAGATCAGAGTTCGCATTCCGGTTGAATTCGTTGCATTCATTTTCGCCCAAATACCAGTAGGAAAGGTAGAAACCAACTCTTCTTCCTCCAGCTATGGGTTGAACGGCAGGACAGATTTGGTTCTGTAGCCATAACTGGTAACCAGTCTACCGCAGGACAAATTGAAAACTTATTCATGGATAATCATCTGGCTAGTCAGTCCTGGATCAAAAGTAACATGATCGCCCAATAGTGTATCACGTATGACACGTTTACCCGTGCAACCAGACTGGCAACTGGGTCCCACCCGTTCACAGTCAGGTTAGCCAAATGCAGACGACAATTCTACTCCTGCAGCTTCTTCTCTCGCACTTCCCGCCTGTGGAACTCGCTCCCGTATTCTTGCTTTCCTGACGGCTACAACCTCCAGAAATTTAAATGCAAAGTTAATACTCATCTACTAACCACTGGCCTCTAGCTCTCTCCCCTCCCCTGTATAACCTTCCCTTTCTCTCCACCTATGTATCTGTCATCGCACCTGCTTTCTCAGCTTTCTATTGTTCCTTTCTAACTAGCTTGTACTCCTCACTCTTTTCTAATTAATCTTTTTACATTTATGTAACCCCCTGCACATCAGTGGCGTTTCTGCCTTGCTCGGGGTGAAATGATTAAAAAAAAAAACAAAAAAAAAAAACAAACTTAACTAGCTTATTTTTGGCATTCAACCGCGACATATAGAGACAGGGACTAGGACAGCTCGAGGTGGCGTAATGGTTAGCAGGCTTGTCTCGCTAGAACCTATTACAATTGAGTAGCAAGTTCGATCTTCACTAGGTGTCCCATACTTTAGGCCTTGTGTCACATCTAAGCCGCGCTTAGAAAATCACTAGGGACTAGTCAGGTGCTCTATGATACTATGACTACACCCGGTCATTAGATAGATAATGATCAATATTTGCTGAAACTATGTGCTTTGTCTCCCATCTGACGTAAGCGATCGTCGCTTTCTACAATTTTCAGTCATTTGGAGCTCTTTAGAAAATTTATCTTTTTGTTATTGCTCCTAAACAGTTCTGCCATCCAATTACTCAAGTTCCTTAAGTATGTCATGCGTTGTTTTCCTTTCTTTTTTGCCTTCAATCTGTCCTGTAAGTATCAAATTTTTCAAGTCTCTTTCCTCATTATGTACCCTAGAAATTTCAACTATCTTTTTCTGATGTTAACTATAAGTCTCCATTTCTGCTTCCATTTTCCTTAAAATCTCGTTTTTTCATACATTCAATCCTAAGCATTTTTCTGTAGAACTGAACATCTGTTGCTTCAAGTTTTTTGTTCATCTTTAAGAAGGCTAAAAAGCATATCACTGCCATATAAAAAGTCTGATATCGCGTAATAATTCGGTATTTTCTTAGTTTCTAACGAGATTTTCCTGTTTCTTAATACTCGGCTTAGGTTTTGTAATGCATCTTTCCTTGGCTTTCAAAATGCGCAACGTACTTCCGTTTCAATCTTTCCGTCCAATTAAAACTGTTAAGCAATGCACATCTCAAAAACACTTTGCTTGGCATTAATGATCGGCCTAAAAATAAACCCGGATCATTTATGAATATCTATGCCAATCACATGACGTTATACGGGTGCGCCACTAAAACACTTCTTCAGAGACTCGAAGCTGATTTCGCACTAACTTCTTTTTGAGGGAAAAACTGGCTGGTTACATTCGATGCCTAGAAAACCAAAGTTACATTTCGTCATTGCCGATCAGACACCGACCTACCGCCAGTCTCGATAAATGAAAGCCCCTTTAAGGAGGCCCTGTGCCTAGAGGGACTATGGAGGCTTAAACTCACACCTGGTCTCAAGCGAAACCTATACATACAGTCATTTGCAAAAGATAAAAGGAAAAAATGGTCGGCTCTTTTTACCGCTCTAGTAAGTACCCGACTCTGCATGCTTTCCTTCTACAGATCAGGCCTAAAATGATTACTATTGTCATATTTGGGTGGGAGCTGCTTGGTCCTCACATGCTAGTTTGGATAAAGTTCACAGTTCTTGTTGGAGAAGAATAATTTTCTACCTGACAAACTCTCATAGGCAAGATGTGACACGCCTGTCACTACTTTATTGCTACTTCAATTGAGAATGCACAAACGAACTACATTCTTTGGTTCAGCCACTTCTGAATTTAACGGCTAGCACCAGTCATGCCATTCAATGTAGCAAACTACCCTCAACCACTCCAAGTTCAACTGGGGAGAAGTACGTTCCATTCTACCTGCGAACCACTGCTCTGAGAGATACCATTTTTAAGGGCACTGTTTCCCCAATTGCTACAATCTGAATCTATTCGAGTCTAGAGTTAAGCGTTATTTTCCTCTCCTATCAACAGAAACTGTAACAGAAATGTAACCCTCTACCTCGTACAGAGTGAACCTTGCTGTAAAAAAAAAAAAAAGAAAAAAAAAAAAAGAAAGAAACAGAAACAAAAACCAAAAAACAAAAGTGATGTCAGCCCACTGCTTATTTTGCTTAAAGATGATACCTTGTAGAATTACAGCGGTAAGATTGTTGGCTCTTATAACAATGGACCTGTTTCAAGCTTTGTTGGTATCTGGCACCGTGCCGTTTTGGCTGTGGTATACGTAGGAGGTGTTTTGTATGGTTCTGTAGCACCTCATCTCTAATGCTTGGATTTTTCGACGTAATTCTGCTGTTTATGTTTACGGTTCGCAATCGTAGAGAAAAATTGGAAAATCAATGCACACAAGAATCAGATCTGATTTCACGTCTTCCAGATGGTTCTTAGTTTACGGATAACATATGCCATCCAGAGAAAAAAAGAAGAAAAAAGGAGATTAAAGAAGAAAAAAGGAGATTAAAGAAGAAAAAAGGAGATTAAGAAAAAAGAAAAAAGATTAGAAGAAAAAAGAAGAAAAAGAGAGAAAAAAGAAGAAAAAGAGAGAAAAAAGAAGAAAAAGAGAGAAAAACAAAAAGAGAGAAAAACAAAAAGAGGGGAAAACAAAAAGAGGGGAAAAAACAAAAAGAGGGAAAAAAACAAAAAGAGGGAAAAAACAAAAAGAGAAAAAACAAAAAGAGAAAAAGGGAAAAAACAAAAAGAGAAAAAGGGAAAAAACAAAAAGAGAAAAAGGGAAAAAACAAAAAGAGAAAAAGGGAAAAAACAAAAAGAGAAAAAGGGAAAAAACAAAAAGAGAAAAAGGGAAAAAACAAAAAGAGAAAAAGGGAAAAAACAAAAAGAGAAAAAGGGAAAAAACAAAAAGAGAAAAAGGGAAAAAACAAAAAGAGAAAAAGGGAAAAAACAAAAAGAGAAAAAGGGAAAAAACAAAAAGAGAAAAAGGGAAAAAACAAAAAGAGAAAAAGGGAAAAAACAAAAAGAGAAAAAGGGAAAAAACAAAAAGAGAAAAAGGGAAAAAACAAAAAGAGAAAAAGGGAAAAAACAAAAAGAGAAAAAGGGAAAAAACAAAAAGAGAAAAAGGGAAAAAACAAAAAGAGAAAAAGGGAAAAAACAAAAAGAGAAAAAGGGAAAAAACAAAAAGAGAAAAAGGGAAAAAACAAAAAGAGAAAAAGGGAAAAAACAAAAAGAGAAAAAGGGAAAAAACAAAAAGAGAAAAAGGGAAAAAACAAAAAGAGAAAAAGGGAAAAAACAAAAAGAGAAAAAGGGAAAAAACAAAAAGAGAAAAAGGGAAAAAACAAAGAAAAAGAGAAAAAGGGAAAAAACAAAGAGAGAAAAAGGGAAAAAACAAAAAAAAGAGAAAAAGGGAAAAAACAAAAAGAAAGAAAAAGGGAAAGAAAAAGAAAAAAGAAAAAGGGAAAGAGAAAAAGGGAAAAAACAAAGAGAGAAAAAGGGAAAAAACAAAGAGAGAAAAAGGGAAAAAACAAAGAGAAAAAGGGAAAAAACAAAGAGAGAAAAAGGGAAAAAACAAAGAGAGAAAAAGGGAAAAAACAAAGAGAGAAAAAGGGAAAAAACAAGAGAGAAAAAGGGAAAAAACAAGAGAGAAAAAAGGGAAAAAACAAGAGAGAAAAAGGGAAAAACAAGAGAGAAAAAGGGAAAAACAAGAGAGAAAAAGGGAAAAACAGAGAAAAGGGAAAAACAGAGAGAAAAGAGAAAAACGGAGAGAAAAAGGGAAAACGGAGAGAAAAAGGGAAAACGGAGAGAAAAAGGGAAAACGGAGAGAAAAAGGGAAAACGGAGAGAAAAAGGGAAAACGAAATAAATATTACCATCGACATCCTTCTGTCCACTTGAATGGAACATTGTGTAAGGCCAAATTTAAACGGAGTCTGACGCATGAGGATAGGATTAGAGAGTTTCTTCAAGCCTTCTCAACAATTCCGCTTTTGCAAACTCCTTAAGCGACAAGGATTAACCATAACCCACCCTCGAAAAGATATTGCATAGTGGTAGGTAATAAACTCGAACTTATACTACAATTAAACCCTGATGTTTTTTCTGGTAGAGATGTACCACAAAATATTGAAGTATTAGGTTGTTACAAAAATAACGGTCAATTTCAGAAACTTTATTCTTGAAAAATTAACTGTAGAAATGATGAAATTAGTTCAAATATGAGCCTTAAGCAACTATGCACCTCTGCACTTTTAGAAAGATTGTAAAGTTAATACTTTAATCTGTTTACAGTTTAGTAAGTTATATATATATAAACAAACAACTTAATTTGCATTTTCTCTTGCAAACAGAGAAAGCATGGTTCGTTAACCGATCTAGAGGTTGTAGTTGGTTTCAAATTTTTATGAAAAAAAAAAATGCAGCCCAAAGTGCCAAATACAGGTGGGGGATGTTAAAATCAAGCAGGTACGAAAATTTAAATATTTGGAAAGTTCTAACTGAAGACGGAAAGTGTGCCACAGAGATCCAAAGGCGAATTTGCATGGCGAAAGACGCGTTCCAGAAGCCGAGTAAAGTGTTAAGACAGGAAACTTTTACTAGAAATAAAGAAGAGAGTACTGAATTGCTATGTGATGTCAGTTCTTCAATATGGCAGTGAATGTTGGACAATATCAACAAAGATGAAAAAAAAACTTGAAGCAGATTAAATGTGGTTCTACAGAAGGATGCTGCGGATATTGGGGACCGAGCATGTGAGCAATGACGAGATGTTGGAAATGATGGAAACGAAAAGGAAATTAATATTGAGCACCAGGAAGGGACAACTGAAGTTCCTGGGACATGCAATGAGGAAGGAGGGCTTAGAGAACCTGATACTAACAGGCCAGATAGAGGGAAAAAGAAAGAGGAAGGCAGCGGATAACATATTTGAAGGTCCTGAGCAGGTGGATGACAGAACGGGGCTGAGAAACGTTACAGGGGAAAGCGTGCTAAGAGCCACCAGGGATAGGGAGACGTGGAAGGCCATGATCGCCTACGTCCTGAAAGAACAAGATACACAGAAGTTTTTTATTCTCCTAACTTCAAAAATATTTAGAAAGCGAAGTCATATTGTTTTGTCCGTATTAGTGAGGGATGATTATAATACCGTATTTAAATTGGTTCATTGTACTACGAATATTTGTTGTAATAACCCTTAGATTTTCTACTGATGATATAAAACACGTATACACAAGAGATTTTGTTAGACTTGTTAAATAAAAGTATTGATTGGGATTTTTTCAATTGCATAGCTTATTTCTGCAGGACAAATTAAAATCAGCATTAGAATTACGGTAAATATTGCTATATAAATTCAGTATTTTTTTTTATGTAATTTAATAATTTTCTTCAATTATTAGTGCAACTATAAGTTTCAGAGTGTTCCGATTGAAAATTTTAATTAAAAAGATTTTTAGGAAAATGTTTATCATATTAAAAAAAAATGTCCCAATTTAGTACTAACTAATTGATTGAATGGAGGATTGTACCATATGATCTTCAGGTTTCTGTTTTTTTTTTTTTTTTGCAACTACTATAATCTTCAACAAATCTAATTTCAGGAGATCTAAACCAACTATCTCTAAGAAATTTATCATAAATTTTTTTGTTTTTCAAATATTTATTTCCTAATTTGAAAGACATAAAAGGGTTTATCATAAAGTTCTTAGGGATAGTGGGTTTAGATCTTCTGAAATTAGATTTGTAAAAGATTATAGTTGTGACTGGAGGGAAATATATATCACCGTACTGATAAGCTGATACAGCAAAACAGGACTGTCTGCGGATGACTATATATCGATAGAGAGAGAGAGACAAAAGTGAGGCAGCGTACTACCAGTTATTAAAACTATTACCGTGTGTTTAATATTGCCTGATTTCAACTTCTTGCACACACACAAACAGATATATAGGAAAACTCAGCACATCAATTAACGCGGTTCAAACACCACTTTAGATGATGTGCTGAATTTTCCTTTGTGTATACTATACTGGTCTGGATAATTTTCATTGAGCTCTCCATAGTATTATATACGGAGTCTAACCGTACTGATGAGCTGTGATACAACGAAACAGATCTACGCTCTCACACCCTGATTGAGAACTCTGAAAGAATGGTAGCTACTCTGGCATCTACGCATCGTTCATTCAGCAATGAATTAGAACTCTTAGATATTGGGCGTGTATAATGATAATATACACGTTAAAATGTCTGCCTCCTTCTACTGAGCGACCATAGCTCAGAGGTAGAATTCGGTCGGGTTTGAATCCTGGGTTAAAAAGCAATCGGAGTCTAACCGTACTGATGAGCTGTGATACAGCGAAACAGATCAGTCTGCGGATGACTATATATATATATATATAGATAGATAGAGAGAGAGAGATAGAGATAGAGAGAGAAAGATAGAGATAGAGAGAGAGATAGAGAGAGAAAGATAGAGAGATAGAGAGAAAGATAGAGAAAGAGAGAGATAGAAAGAGAAAGAGATAGAGAGAGAGATATATAACGGTTTTTATTATGATAAAGATTCAGTCAGTCAGTTAAGTGCCATACGTGATACACGCTTGGCCATCATGTCTCGAAAGAGACATGACTGACTGGGCAGAAGATTATCCTGCAGTAGGTTGCCATTGCTTTCTGCAGTAGACTGGTTGCCGACCAAGGCTATAGAACCCAATCTGTCCTGTTATTTAACCCATAACTGAAAGGAAGAGACGGATTAATACCTTTCCCAAGGGTATTTGCGCGTAAGTGAATACAATGGATTCAACTGGAATTCGAACTCGGCTCCCCGGTTACACATAAGATAAAAAGGAGAGATATTTATGAACTAGTATTTATCTTCAGGATTATTCATTGCGCCAAATATTTGTCAGTTTGAGAGAGAGTGTGAGTGAGTAAGACAATATTTTAGTCCTGTTTAAAAAAACAAAAACAAAAACACTTGTTTTTACTTCTATACTCGTAGCGTGAATAGTGTACGTGTACAAAAAGCAAAAGTTACGAAGCGTAATTCATTCTCAAGCCAAAAAGTCATTTAAAACCGTATCCCGAAAGAAAGAAAGAAAAAAAAAAAGAACTTCATAAAAATACACGCATGTGCATAAAACCTTAAGTTAGGTAAAACGCAAAGGAACAATTTTATGCCCTGTCAACTAGCTAAGATGAATACACGGTGTCAGTGACATGTTTGCGCATGCGTGTTTCGTGTAGATCTCGCGTCGTAGTAGAATCTTTTCAAGTGTCCAGGCGTTGCATAGTGTTCGAGATACTTATTCATTTTTCTTTGTATTTTTTTTTTTTTGCTCTCCATTTTTGGTTAATTTTATCTACAAAAGAAGTCAATGTAGTTGACGCGGACAAGAGAAAGGCAACATCAGAAAGCAAAATAAAAAGTAAGAAAAAACTTAGATAACACACAAAAAAATAAAGCACGCTAAAGTGAATATTTTTTTTCTTTACGAAAACAAAATAAAGTTTACAAGGCGCAAGACAAGGCTTGCTTCTTCAAGCGGCATGATTATTGTATGTTTAAAAAATATATATTTGGCATGAGGTGGGGACAGGGCGTGATACCGAATGAGATCATATATATATATATATATATATATATATATATGAGAATTAATAAGGATTCCAGTTTTCTGTCACAAACTAGATTGAAAGTCTTGCCAATCAACAGTTAATCAAATGAAATTTGAACAGAGAAATACCCCCTCCCCCAAATTTATGTATACGTTGCGGAATTGGACGATACTCCCTTTTTACTTTTCTTACACGCGTGCAAGTGTCGTTTTTCTTTTTTTAGTAGACCATTCAGTCAGTTAAGTGCTATACGTGATACACGCTTGGGCGATCATGTCTCGAAAGAGACATGACTGTCTGGGCAGAAGGTTATCTCGCAGTAGGTTGCCATTGCTTTTTGCGGTAGACTGGTCGCCAGCCAAGCATACAGAACCTAATCTGTCCTATTATTTAATCTATAACTTGAAGATAGAGAAGGATTAATACCTTTCCCAAAGGTATTTGTGCGTAAGCGAATGCAAAGAATTAAATTGATATTCGAACTCGGCACTCCGATTTGTCGTTCCGAGTCAATATCCACTGCACCAAAACGCACATGCCATTAACAATCTTTAATAGTTATTATAATATTAAAATAGACAAAGTTTGACTAGAGGTTCCGTCTACGGACAGAGACTCAGCCGAGAAAAAAAAAAGAAGACATACTTAATGCCAGATCCCGAGTATGCTAGTCAAATTTTGACCCTTAGCATAAGTATTCACGCTCTCCACGTAAAGCCTAACCTTATGTCGCATCCAGTTCAGTGGCGGAACTCAGGATAAATACCCAAAGTTCCACTCGAACTCAACCTTGTCAGACTCTCTACCTTCAGGCAGAGAGGAACCCAGACGAGGCTATACAAAAGGGCAGAGTCTAGACTGGGGTAAAGTGGACAAATACCAGATTTTGCTTATGCGGGGTAAGGGAATTTTTAGTCTATCTATATATATATATATATATATATATATATATATATATATATAGACCGTTGTTTTGAGATGTGCTCGGCTGCTTTCCAGACTGGAAACAGAACCATTTTTGCACAGAATCATTACATGCAATGATAAATATATAATCTTTGACAACATTAAGCAAGTAGGCCAGTGGCTAAATGTAAATGAATCACCAAAAAAATACGAAAACCTCCATAGCACCCTAAAAAGCTCAGGGTTACTATATGGGGGTCTTTCAAAAAAGGTTATTCATTATTACTTCAAGAGAAAGACAATAACAGCAACCTTGTATTGTGGAGAAATTGAGTGTGCGCGCGGATAATTGAAAAACAAACAATCTGGACTTGAGAAAAGGGAAGGCTCAGTTTTGTTGCGCGGTCGCACGCTTCTCAATCAACTGCCCAAAAGCTGCATAGCCTGAATTATGAACTTTTGTTTTCTCCAATAAGGAAGAGGTATTCGAAGCATTTTAACAGTTTATCACTTCAAAAGGACGACAACTGTTTTAAAAGATGGGAGTAATAATTTGAAAGTACGTTAGAGAACAGTCATTTATCAATATGGTGCTTATTTCAAATAAATACATAAGTTATTTAACATTTCATAAGCGTTTTATTCATCCCCTCATTTTCTCAACGGCGCAATGTGGCTTCCCTGTGTCTCTTCTACAAATACTTTCACGGCTTCTGCTCCGATGATCTTAGCTCAGTGGTATCCCCTATCTTCTTCTATGTGCCATGTCCCTTCAGGACGTAGGCGATCATGGCCCTCCACGTCTCCCTCTTCCTTGTGGCCCTTAGCATGTTCGTTCCTGTTACTCCTGGCAACCCCCGTTCCGTCATCCAACCGACCAGGCCCTGCAAATATGTTATCCGCTGCCTTCCTCTGTCTCTCTTTCCCTCTACCTGGCCAGTCAGTATCAGGTTCTCCAAGCTCTCCTTCCTCACTGCGTGTCCCAGGAACTTCAGTTGTCTCTTCCTGATGCTCGGTATTAATTTTCTTTTGGTTGCCATTCTTTCCAACACCTCATCGTTGCTTGCATTTTCAGTCCACGATATCCGCAGCATCCTTCATTTCCGCTGCTTCCAGTTTTGTCCTCATTTTCGATGATATTGAGGTCCCACTCTTTTACTGTGAAACCAATAAACTGTAAACGGAAATTCCACTTCAGTAGCTTCTCTCGCATTTCCCGCATGTAGAATTCACCTCCGTTTACTTGCTTCCCCGACGGCTACAATCTCCAAAAATTTAAATGTAAAGTCAATAGTCATCTATCTCGCTAACCCGCATCCTCTCATGCTCCTTTCTCCGTCCACTCTACTCTTATCAGTATTCTCATCCTTCTCTTACCCTCTTCCTGACACCCCCTATAACCTATCACTCTTTCTCATAACTTTCCTCCTATGTAACCCCCTGCAAAACAGTGGCAGTAAAATGCCCTGCTTGGGGCGATATGATTATATTTTTAAAAAAAGGGGTCATTTCATATGTGACAACCTAATATATTACAAGTTAAATACAAATCAAAAGTTTGAAATCTTCGAATTCGTCTCAGTCCCTAATAGAACGATATATTGCTTTTGAGCAGACATTTTCAGGATTGGCTTTCAAACTTGGTTCATTAATACATTGTTATTCTCAAAGAAAAAATTCGAAAATTTAATAAAGATGCTATGAGACAGAAACATTACCAACAAAAATAAGTATTTAAACTGAAAAAAAAGAATGAATTTTAATAACTGAATGTGCGTTGTAGTGCAGTGGATATCGATTCGGAAGGAGAAATAAGAGCCGAGTTCAAATTCCTGTTGGATGCATGGCATTCACTTACGTGCCAATACACTTGGGAAAGGTATTAATACATCTCTTCCCTCCAACTACTGGTTTAAATAAAAAAACAGAATAGGTTTATGACCTTGGTTGGCAGCCAGTCTACAGCAGAGTAATGGCAACTTACTGCAGGAAAATCTTCTGCCCAGTCAGTAATGTCTTTTTCGAGACATGATCATCCAAACGCATAATCACGTATGGCACCTTATTGAATGTGTTTTCGTCTCTTGCTAAGACTGTTTTTATTAAATTTTCGAAATCTTTCTCTTAGAATAACCCTGTATTAACTGAAGTGCCACATTAATTTAACAGATTATTTTTCGTAAAGAGGAGCGCTTAGATATTGTGTAATGGTTAACAAGCTTATCTCACGAGGTCAGTTAATAAAAGCGAGTACGATCTTCACGGCTGTGTGCTACTTCTCCGTTAGCTTAGTAAATGGCTTGCTAGTATAGAGCATTCAGTAGTCAGAAGCGACCCACTGTTGATGTCTTGTGTCAGACAAAGGTAAGTTTGATTGTTGTCTACGATGACTGTAAATTTGCCTTTTTTGTTGCAATTTTTTTTCTTCTTTCTCCGTTCTTATTTTGTTTTGCTAAAGCACTAGTCTTTAGTACTACTACTACTACTATCACCACCACCACCACCACCACCAATTTAATGTTTCCACCTCCAATTTCAAATACTCTAATTTATCCTCCTAACCTTTTCTCTTGTTGCTCTTCATCCTTCTTCAGTTCTACGAACATTTTTTTTTTCTCTCTCACGATTATGATGGCAGTCAATTCGTGAGTGTCTGCCGGCAATATGGAAGGCTATTCACACCATAAACAAATACGTTAGTTTCGGTATTCAATGTAACTTAATTGAAAAATAAACGAATGAAAAAAAAAAAAGTAATTCGATAAGAAAAACCGAAAAGAAAGAACGAGCTAACAATACCAGTATTATATATATATATATATATATATATATAAAAAAGCAGAGAACTCGCGAAACATCATAAACCATAGATAATAGAAATCGTCTGCCAACGCCGGTGGCAGAGTGAAAATTTAGCGAGCTGGATTGAAAGATCGGAGGACAGTGAAATATTCTTACCGCTAGAAAAAAAGAAAAAAAAGAAAAAAAAGTCACGTGATCACGAGACTTGGAGCGAGAAAGAGAAACGTTCTTCAACGAATTACCGCTGCCAATGGGGGAACATTCGTGTACCGTATGCTTGTGCAGACGTATGCGTTAGCTTTGTCACTCCGTAGACGTTTGGATGGAAAATTTTATGCAGATGCATGCATGCACTGGAAAGCTTTCGGCCGTCGGAGAAACGTGAAAATGTTGGTATATCGTAAATTATTTTGTCGATAAGCACACGCAGAGTAGGTTTCAGATAGAAATTACTTCATGCACAAAAACGAAGATTGATCAAGTCTGGCACAGGGATATGAACATGTATACATTTTAGGAAGGTATTAGCTTTATTAGTTTCATAAAATCTTAAAATGGCGACAAGATTAAATATGAACTATATATTTTTTATGTTGAATCATTAACAAAGGTTCGAACCACATTGTCCAATGGGCTCGCGGACAGTGTGCTGCTGACGGCGAGTAATCCTAACACGATATAACTCGGTAATTCCTAACGTGAAGCTTACGCATCACATGGGGGGGGGGACAATTTGATTTTTTAGGGGGCAATTCGATTGTTAGATGTTTTGCTAATAAAAGTTTGTTCTCGTGATCCTAACATTCCAATAAATAAAAATTTAGCAATGTTACATTTCATTCATCATTTTTCTTGGATTTTTAAATTACCATCGATTGCACTGCCACCTGGTGAATAACTTCCATTTTAAAATAATTTTAGAACTTTATTTTGCAAAGTTTCCAAATCCTTCGTATATTCTGTGTTCATGGCATTAAAAATACTTTTCTGAAATAAACGTACAATCCCTAATATTTTATTTTTTTTAATTTCTTGCTCAGAACTTTATTTTTTGTTTTTCATGGATGCCATGTTTTTAAGTTTGTTTAAGCCACCTTAAGGCTTTAAGGCAGTTTGAGCCTGAAACAAACTTTAAATTTAAAATAAAACTTAAATCAAAGTATTGTTGTTTTAAGCATCACCTAAAACGGAATTCACTTGTTACATAAGAATTATATATCAACATATGGAAGTGGGGTGGGGACATCATGATTCTAGAGGTGATTAGGTGGGGCCTTGCCAAAAAAAAAAGGTTGGGAAACACTGATATAACTTTTTTCGGTGTATAAATCGCGCGTTCATTTTGAACACAGAGTTATGTGAAAACAAAAAGTTACTGTATTTGAAAGATCGTCTTTGAGTACTTTCAAGAATCTTTACTGGCAACAAACCGCTTGTATACGGTAACGAATTCAGAAGATATTCAAAGATAGAAAGGGGCGTAAGACAAGGATGTGTCTTTTCACCGGATCTGTTCAACTTGTACAGCGAGAATATTTTGAGGACCCTAGAAGTTATGCCTGGATTTGTCATCGGAAGCCACAATTTAAACAATCTAAGGTACGCAGATGATACAGTGCTAATAACAGACACAGAAAGGAAACCACAAGACCTCCTACAGAAGGTAGCTGGAGAGAGTGACAAGAAAGGACTACGAATAAACTGCAAGAAAACCGAATGCAGGGTCATCAGTAAAAAGTGCAGCCCAATATGCCAAATACAAGTCGGGGATAGTAAAATCAAGCAGGTACAAAAATTCAAATATATGGGAAGTGTTATAAAAGAAGACAGAAAGTGCGACACTGAAATCCGAAGACAAAATGACATAGCGAAGTAAGCATTCCAGAAGTTAAGTAAAGTATTAAGAAACTGGACAATTTTGCTAGAAACAAAGAGAGTACTGGATTGCTATGTGATGTCAGTTCTTGATAGAAACAATGACTGACTTGCTAAACCACCAGTTGAGTCTTTAATTCAGTCAAGAGCCACACATGCTACACGCTTGGGTGATCATGTCTCTTTCTATTCATTAGGGATTAAGCAGAAGATTTTCCAGCAAGTAGATTGCCATTTATTTCCGCAGTAGAATAGTTGTCACCAAGTCTGCAGAACCCAATATGTCTTGCTATTATACCCATTTCATTCACCCTTTTATTATTTTTTTTTTTAACGTTTCCTGAACTCTAAAAAAAATCATCGTTTAAGATTCCTTTAATCATATCACCCCGAGCAAGGCGGTAACGTCACTGATGTGCAGGGGGCTACATAAGAGTCAGTCAGTTTAAGTGCCATACATGATACACGCTTGGGCGATCATGTCTCGAAAGAGACATGACTGACTGGGCAGAAGATTATCCCGCAGTAGGTTGCCATTGCTTTCTGCGGTAGACCGGTTGCTGACCAAGGCTATAGAACCCAATCTGTCCTGTTATTTAACCCATAACTGGAAGGAATAGACGGATTAATACCTTTCCCAAAGAGTAAAAGCACTAAATAGAAGAGAGTCAAGAGAAGGACAAACCATTTAGAAAGGAGCAAGAGAAGGGAAGGAATACAGGTGTGATGACAGTTGCAGAGGTGGAGAGAAAGGAAAGGGTATACAGGGTGATGAGGAAAGGACTAGAGTCAAGTGGTTAAGAGATGAGTATTGACCTTGCATTTGAATTCCTGGTGGTTGTAGCCGTCAGGAAAGCAAGAATAAGGAAGCGAGTTCCACAGGCGGAAAGTGCGAAGAAAGAAGCTGCAGGAGTCGAATTGTCGACTGCATTTGGTTGATCTCAGTGTGAATGGGTGAGACCCAGTTCTTCTGTGTATAGGACAGAAAGATATTTTGACATCGGATTTTTGGTTAAAAAGGTCATCTTAAATTCCAGCGTAAAAATGTGGTACAAATGATATTGAAATCGTACACCAAAACAAGACTAACTAATTACTAATAGCATTACGAAATATATGACCTAACATATAAATATTAGCGAGACCCCGGAAAAATAAAGAACACCTTTCAGTCTACCGACTATCATCATCTTTGTTGTTATTATCACGACGTTTCGGTCGATGTACCTTCTGGCCTTCACCAGGCGCTTGTTGATCCGATTAACTTTCAAGGGGTTTCGAAAGGAACCGTTTATTAACCTACGGATATTGATTAAGCAGGTTCTGCAAACAATGTCTAAGGGTATCTTGTCTGGTTTTTATTTATAGCCTAAATCGCTTGCTCTGTGGTCAAGTACACGCTGCCCGACTCAGTGTTTGAACACATAAACACGTTATTAAAGTCAATTTTTAAAAATTAAAACTTACCTTTATCTGATTTCAAACGACTGTACTTGCTTACTATCTGAAATATTTGGGAAAATCTTTTATCAGTTCCAGTAGTCCGGGTGTCAAGTGTTTATCTAGGTGATGACAGCTGTTAATGAGAACCGGAAGCTGCTAAGTAGGGAGGCCATAGGCGACAAAATATACGATTGAATTTTTTATGTAAGGGAAGACAACCCTTGAATCACGTGACCTTTTAATGATATATATCACGTACGGCCACCCGTACAAATAAAGATACGGGCAATCAAAATGTTTTAATTATTTAAAAGATTGATGGGGTCAGTTATTTGTATTAAACTTTTAAATTTTCGATTAGTAATTGTAGTCTTCATGCATTAATTACATAGCCCAATAGAAGAAGAAATTTAACCATAATTTTGAAACATTTTATATATAATTTTTATATATAATTAAAAAATGAAAAAAAAAAAAAATGAAAATAACTCTTGTAAAAGTTAATTATTTTTTGAATTTGTTTTTCTTTTCAGACTATGATATGCTTAATTTATATTGTTCATAAAAGCAATCAGAAGTTTTCGCAATTCGGACCTACTTTTTAGAAAGACGGGGACTACTGGAGAGAAAAAAAACAACAAAAAAAAAATCTGTTGATTAGCATTCCCCAATAACTCCTAAATTTAATTATATTAGGCTTAATGCAGCCCACTGGCGAATTTTTAAACATTTCTGGAAATTAATTAGTGGGTGGGGGGTAACATGTAAAAAAAATATTTTTACTAATATTTTATAAAAAATAATTATTCAAAATTGATTTCAGTCAATTATGAATAAGTCCTGAAATTGTCATCAAAATCCGACCATTATTTGATTTTTTGCAAGAATTTCAAAATTCATTGTCTTTGACGGTCAAAAACGTGCATTGTGAAAAATTAGGTTTTTTTTTTTTTTTTTTTTACTTAATAAACGTTGCGCACAGACGTAAGAAAAAAAAGACTTTCTACAAAAATTTCGAACGTGTTAGAAATAATTAAAATTTTTTTAAAATAATTAAAAAATTCTTTGATCTATCCTCTTAATGATCATATAAACATTTTGCCGATAAAACGTTTTATTTAGTTTGGGGCCTTTTTCCTTCCTTTTTTTCAGTGATTTTGCGGAGGTACCTACATTTTTGTGCAATTTTTGTAAAAATATCTGTTAAAATGAAATAGTTTTATTTTCAATTTTGCGTAATTTATACAATTTATTCATCGACACCGTGTACTTTATGCTAACGGAAAATGGAGTAACGTGTTTATAGATGTAATCAAAGATCATGCTGCAGGCAAATTAGGACATTTCGAAACAGAGTAGCTTTGATAGTAATCAGATTATGAAGATATTAATATAATATAAGTAAAGAAAGAACAAAAAGGAAAAACAAAAAGAAAACAACAACTTCGAAACATCACGAGGAAGTCTGAAGTACTAAAATGTTTTTTGTAACACGCTGACACGTGTTGAAATCCGCACAGTATTTAGTTTTAGTGACTTCGAATCAGAAGATTGCGAGTTCGGGTATCGTCGTGGTCGCTCATAACTGGATGTGCGTTGTGGTGCAATGAATATTGGCTCGGAACGAGAAATCGGGGAGCCGAGTTCAAATTCCAGTCGAATTCCTTGCATTCACTTACGCACAAATACCCTTGGGAAAGGTATTAATCCGTTTCTTTCCTTCAGTTATGGGTTAAATAATATGACAGATTGGGTTCTATAGCCTTGGTTGGCAACCAGTCTACCGCAGAAAGCAATGGCAACCTACTGCGGGATAATGTTCTGCCCACTCAGTCATGTCTTTTTCGAGACATGATCGCTTAAGCGTGTATCACGTATGGCATTTAACTGACTGACTGATTTAGTTTTACTGAAGTTACCGCTAGCATTTTTTGACAAAATTGACAAACTCTACATTTCATTCAATTTCGGAAACCAATCGATAGAATTTAAATAAGCCGATTTGATTGGAAAAATACTTTGTCTAACAAAAGAACGAAACAAACTTCACGGTTTAATAATTTAATAAGACTACATGGTAAACAATATTTTTTAAAGAATTTCTGTTTTTCCGTTTTAACAGAAGAAGGAATTCATAGGATTTCTTACTCTTGAGAACGTAACTGGCCATGTGTAAATATTTATTTCTGGAGCCAAATTCCAACTTTTTCAAGTGTTTGGCGTTATGATTTGCTTAGTTTTTGCAAACGCAAGACGAATTAGAATCTGGATTCTTGCTTATAAAAAAAAAAAAAGAAAGATATGCAAAAAAAACAATATTGCATTTTTTATTTTTATTTAAATAAGTGTTATTTTAATCATTATTTTCAAGCTAGTGGAACTATTTTGTATGTTAAATAAAAATTAATTCCCCCCCCCCCCACACAAACAACAGAAAAGAATGAAAATTTATTGTACTAAATTACGCATCATAGTAAAGCAAGGATATGTGCGTTGTGGCACAGTGGATATCGGCTCCGAACGAGAAACCGGGGAGCCGAGTTTGAATTCCAGTTGAATCCATTGTGTTCACTTACGCACAAATACCCTTGGGAAAGGTGTTAATCCGTCTATTCCTTCCAGTTATGGGTTAAATAGCAGGACAGATTGGGTTCTATAGCCTTGGTCGGCAACCAGTCTACTACAAAAAGCAATGGCAACCTACTGCGGGATAATCTTCTGCCCAGTCAGTCATGTCTCTTTCGAGACATGATCGCCCAAGCGTTTATCACGTATGGCACTTAACTGACTGAGTAAAGCAAGCCGTATTTTGTACCTCCTTATCTATTTGTGTTTCACCCCAAAATTCGGGTTCGATTGGTCAATGTATGACTTATTTTAGTGGGTGGGAATGGCCGGATTAACGGAAGTCACAGAATTTTATATGTAGATTTAGAATATCAGTAGCATTTAAGACGATTGTATAAAACAAGGAGTACAGTATGAAGTGTAGGGAGCTGGTTAATGTTTCTTTTGTTCGGCCTTGTGTCTGACTTAACCGAACTCCCTACAGCTTACATTATGTTGGGTTGATATTCATCGGAAGGTTGGTTGTTGGCAGTTAGAATGTGTCTATTAGTTATGAAGAGTGGAATAATAAAATAAACACTTTACATTTAAAATAGAAATTTATTAAAAGGAGGAATAACAAGTGGTAAGTGTTAATGTACAATTAGAAACATTAAGAAGTTAATGATAGAGTTCGTATTCGATGATAAAGTATTAATGAGTTTATACAGTATGTTTGTAGCTGTAATCGTTGAGAGAGAGAGGACAATGTCCAGGTCACTTGAAGTTAAGAGTTACATCTTTGATGTATGTCAGCACACCGCCTCCTCTGAACAATATTTATTTTGCACAACATACAAAATTATGACACACGACCGAAAAGGGGAGGGCCAGAGGTTGGTATTCACTTAACCATCCTATACCTAGCTAAACACTATCACGACACATTCACTCATCAAAATTTGCACAATCACCAAAAGAACCCATCCATCACCTCCCAATCCTTCACACGCCACAAATTTACAAGGGACAAGGGGCGAAATAACCCATAACCCACCGCCTCCTTTGAACTCCCCGTGACCGGTTAGAGACCATTCTTAAATATTGAATAGTCACGTGGTGTGGCTAAAAAACGATTTTTTTCTTTAGGTATGAAAAAAAACCCCGTTTCTCTGACGTATTTTGAGGTTTGATGACCAATCAGGATCCAAAGTTCCGCTACGGGTCCGTAAAAGGGATTTGATATTTATTTATTTTTGGTTTACCCCCGGAACTTCTGCGTGGAGCCAGATGCGTAAAGACCAGTTTTGGTCATTTGCTTTCTGAATCTGTGAAAGCAAACATCCGGTCCATCGCTTTGCTCGGTATCACTACAAGTATATTTACGTGCTTATAAAATGAACAAAATGACTATTTAAAATCCACGTGCCCCCCCCCCCCCCCTCGCCTTAATAAAATTTGATAAAACTTGGCACGTACATAAACGAAAGTACTTTTGATTTGGGATAAATAGAGAACATGGATTATGTTCATGGTAGAAATATTGGTAAATTTTTGTTTTAGGTACCGACGGCTTTTCCCCCTTCAAATTTATCCAAAATAGCATTATTTCTGTGCAAATGTATATGCTGAAATCAAATCAACAATTAGTTATTGAAGAAATTTCTCTTTTTTGCTTTAAAAGACCATAAAAAACGAACTATATCTCACACTTTTTCTCTCCCGTAACTCTCACGAAGTCATGTAATTAGCTGCAGAATGACGTTCTACGTAGGCAAAATTTTTTGTCGAATTTTGGTTGTTTCTCTTCCTTTACTGAAACTTCCGGCGACGTACTTCATTCAGGTTTTGAGAGCAATAAGCGTAGAAATACAATAGCGCATACTTTAATCTCCGGAAGTATCAGTAAATGAAGGAAAATCGACAAAAAATTCGATCACATGCGCAGTCCGTCATTCTGAAGTTAATTACATGACTATGGGAGAGAAAAAGTGCAAGATATAGTTTTTTTTTTGTTTTTTTATTTTATGGACATTTAGATAAAAAAAAAAGGTAAGTTTCTTCAATAACACTTGATTTGAGTTCAGCTTATACATTTGCACAGAGATAATTCTATTTTGGATAAATTTGAAGAGGAAAAAGCGACGGGATTTAAAACGAAAATTTACCGAAATATTAACTGTGAATGAGTCAAAAACTCATTTCAGTAGAGAAAATTAAAAATTGTTTCACCGAATTACTGAGTACTCATTTAATGTTATTGAAATATACAACTGTCTGTACGAAATGCCAGTGTTTATTTATTAAAACAGTATATTTACTAAAGTGGGGACGCAGGTTCGAATTCTGCCGGAGAGTGCATATTTTTTTTTAAAAAAATAATCTCGAATATCCAGGCCAGGAAACAAAAATAAACTTTATTAAGGCTTTTCCCCCTCCAAATTTATTCAAAATAGCATTATTTATGTGCAAATGTATATGCTGAACTCAAATCAACAATTAGTTATTGAAGAAACCTACCTTTATTGATCTGAATATCCAGAAAAAAATCGAACTACATCTCGCTCATTTTGTCTCCCGTAATTCTAACGCAGTCATGTAATTAACTGCTGAATGACTTTCGGCGTAGGCAACAAATTTCGGCCTATTTTCTTCCTTTACTGAAATTTCCGCCTATTTACTTACTGGAATGAAAGTAATACGCGATTTTTTTCTACACGTATTACTTCCATTACAGGAAGTAAGTAGGCTGAAATTTCAGTAAAGGAAATAGGCCTAAATTTGTCGCCTACGCCGAAAGTCATTCTGCAGTTAATTACATGATTTCATGAGAGTTACGGGAGACAAAAAGTGCGAGATGAAGTTTGATTTTTTTTCTGGTCGTTAAGATCAATAAAGCTAAATTTCTTCAATAACTAATTGTTGATTGAGTTCAGCATATACATTTGCACAAAAATAATGCTATTTTGGATAAATTTGAAGGGGGAAAAGCCTAAAACGAAAATTTACCAACTTGCTTTGTTTACGTTCGGATAAGAAACTGCGAAAATAGGTTTCAGGAGTTCGAGAAAGATTTGCATTTATTAGGCACTATTCAACTTGATTGTCGACGCTTCTCGGGGTCGAATCGGTCTAAAGCAATTCGTATCTAACGACAGTTTCTCCTGTCTGTTTGAATCCTAGCAAAGACTGCAGATAATATGTATAATGTTTAATAAATAAACAAAACGTCTACACATATATTGACATTCACTTAAAAAAAAAAATGAAATACATTTATATTATTATTAGTACTTCAATTACAGAAAAAAGTAGGAAGCTTGGTCATTGAATGTAGTGTTTTTGCCGTTGCACTCGGCTTAATTTTCCATAAGTTCGGTTTAATAGAAATACACTACCACCCATGTGTACACGGGAGTAGTGACAAAAATCGTTGTTTACTTCGGTACATCACTTTTTGGCCTTAATTTTCAAGTACATGAATAAATAGACGGAGAGAAATTCAGACGGTTTCGACATAAAATAAGAAATTAGCTGATTTTGGTTTTATTTTATTTCAATGGCCTTGGTGGGGATGAGGCTTGAATGAAGAGTCTCCTATTCCAACGACAGCTACTTTTCAATGTACTGAACGCAATATAGCTTAAAATGAATAAATTGAAAAAAATAACCTACCTGAGCATACTGTCGTCTTTTTTCCTAACATGGCGACGTAAATATTTCCCACGTGACTTTCTACCGGTGAAAACGGAAAATTACAAGAAATAAAGATAATTTTATTATTTTTTAAAAAACTTTTATGCAGATGCGTGATTATTTAAAATCCATTTATTCCCCACCAACCTGTTACCCCGGAATGAAAAATGGATAACGTTTAAAAACGGTGCAAATTGAAATACTATTCCTCAATTAACAAATACTTCCACGAAGAGTTTTGAAGAAATAATTGGTTTACATTATATGCACCCCAATCCAAGAAAGTCATTTCCTGACACTTGAGTCAACCCCAACAAGGGATGTGCCGATAGTTATTTATTTTTGTAATGTTATAAAAAATGCGGCACAAGGCCAAAAGGGGTATGGGGAAGGCTGGTCTTCATCTGTCTTACATTAACTTAGCTAGCCTCACTCACTGACCCAAGCAGACAATACAATATCCCTTGCACCAAAACATCACATTCTTACATACCATTCTTACTACAAACACCATAATGCCACAAGGACTTTGATAGTGTAACTAAACCCATATTTAAAATTTGTCTGTGGGGGTGGGTGGGGAATAAAGTTTAAAATGATAACTCCAATGAATATTCATACAATGAATGAAACTATATGAAAAACTAAACAAAATTGTTGTTAGTAATAAACCCCCCCCCCCCCACAATCCATAATTGTGACAGAAACATTAGTTAGCTGGGCGAAATTTTAGCGGGGCTCGTAGAAGTCAATTATATACGCAATCATTCACTCATTCAAACAACAAATGCGAAAATAAACACACTCGAAACGAAAATGCGCCTAACAGAGGATGGGTTGGGGAATTAAACTAAATAAAGTGAGGACAAAAGAAATAAAATAAAAATGGGGGCTAATGACCCTAGCTAAGTTTAACTGTTGGAGTGCCGATTGGGCTTGAGGTGTTTTTTGTCGTTGTCCATGTACGCGTGGCCGCTAACTTTAAACACGATAAACATATCACATTCTGTTTGAGTGGCATTTCAGACAAATAACTACTTGCTATTTCAAAGGTTTAGCGTAATAGTCTCGTAAACCAACGATTCTGAGTTCGAGAATTTTTTTTCCCAAAGGCTATTTGAGTTTGTATTTTTTCTTTTGAGAAAAAAAAAAAAAAAAAAAACAAACTTAAAAACTTGTTCACATACAAGAACAACTTAAATTTATTTGTCAATCAAATAACCAAAAGTTGATAACGAAATTAATTATTTTTATGATTAAATTCCTGACCAATAAATTCAACTTTCTTTTAATTAAAATAAGAAAAAAATGGGCGGCTCCTTTTACCACTCCAGAAAGTACCTGATTCCATTTGGTATGCATTTTCTTTTAAAAGATCTCATCAAAAATAGAGTGTTGCTGCTATGTCTGGGATGTAGCTGCCAAATCCTTTCTTTTAGAGCTGAGCTGCGTTGTCGTCATTTTCTGAGACAGTTAAAATATAATAGATATTAGTATTTTTATTTTATCATGAACACTGCTCGATATAATAAATATTATAGAGCTTAATATAATTATATAGTTATGAATTAATTGTACATTGCGACACGGAAATTTCTATGTTTCGAAATAGATGCTCATCATCAAGCAATGTTTATAACTACATAATTATATTAAGCTCTATAATATTTATTATATTGAGCACTGTTCATGATAAAATAAAAATACTATAAATAGAAAAACCTTGAATCCTCTTCACCCAACAACAGGAGAAATTACCGGACCTATATTGTGGTCCAAAAGTCTACTTAATATATATATACCCAAAAATCTACTAAATATATATTAAGTACTTAATATATTTTTTTAAATATGTATATTTTTGAAATTTTTTTGATATATATACATATATAAATTTTCAGAGTTCTTTTTGGAAAAAAAGTTTTTACCAGTGCACTTACATTAAATTTAATAAATATAAATATGTTTTTCGTTCCTATCGTACCAATCCGCCTTGAATTAGTTTCTGAATATCATCAAATATAATTAGAACTGAACTTAAATCATGTTGCGATTATCCTTTAGTTTTTTAAGTTGTTTAAGTAATTTCAGGAATGTGTGCGTATATATAACTGCATGTATGTGTGTGTGTGTGTGTAGACTTTTGTATGTGTATGGTTGGGTGAGAGTGTGTGTGTGTGTGTATATTGTACGTTATTTTGTAAATATATATTTATATGTGTATGTATGTATATATGTTGAATCTATCTATCTAGATTCTGTTCACATCTATCTATCTATCTAGATTCTGTTCACCATCTATCTATCTATCTATCTATCTATCTAGATTCTGTCTTACATTCTATCTATCTATCTATCTATCTATCTAGATTCTGTTTCTACATCTATCTATCTATCTATCTATCTAATTCTAGATTCTGTTCACATCTATCTATCTAGATTCTGTTCACATCTATCTATCTATCTATCTATCTATCTAGATTCTGTCTACATTCCTATCTATCTATCTATCTATCTAGATTCTATTCACATCTATCTATCTATCTATCTATCTAGATTCTTGTTCACATCTATCTATCTATCTATCTATCTATCTAGATTCTGTTCACATTCCTATCTATCTATCTATCTATCTATCTAGATTCTGTTCTACATCTATCTATCTAGATTCTGTTCACATCTATCTATTCTAGATCTGTCTATCTATCTATCTAGATTCTGTTCACATTCTATCTATCTATCTATCTATCGATTCTAGATTCTGTTCACATCTATCTATCTAGATTCTGTTCACATCTATCTATCTAGATTCTGTCTGTCCATCTATTCTATCTTACATCTATCTATCTATCTAAGATTCTGTTCCTACATCTATCTATCTATCGATTCTACCACATTCCTATCTATCTATCTAGATTCTGTTCACCATCTATCTATCTATCTAGATTCTATTCCATTATCTATCTATCTATCTAGATTCAGTCTTATCTATCTATCTATCGATTCTGTTCACATCTATCTATCTATCTATCTATCTAGATTCTGTTCACATCTATCTATCTATCTATCTATCTATCTAGATTCTGTTCACATCTATCTATCTATCTATCTATCTATCTAGATTCTGTTCACATCTATCTATCTAGATTCTGTTCACATCTATCTATCTAGATTCTGTTCACATCTATCTATCTAGATTCTGTTCACATCTATCTATCTATCTATCTATCTATCTAGATTCTGTTCACATCTATCTATCTAGATTCTGTTCACATCTATCTATCTAGATTCTGTTCACATCTATCTATCTAGATTCTGTTCACATCTATCTATCTATCTAGATTCTGTTCACATCTATCTATCTATCTAGATTCTGTTCACATCTATCTATCTATCTAGATTCTGTTCACATCTATCTATCTATCTAGATTCTGTTCACATCTATCTATCTATCTAGATTCTGTTCACATCTATCTATCTATCTAGATTCTGTTCACATCTATCTATCTATCTATCTATCTATCTATCTAGATTCTGTTCACATCTATCTATCTATCTAGATTCTGTTCACATCTATCTATCTATCTAGATTCTGTTCACATCTATCTATCTATCTAGATTCTGTTCACATCTATCTATCTATGTAGATTCTGTTCCCTCTATCTATCTATGTAGATTCTGTTCACATCTATCTATGTAGATTCTGTTCACATCTATCTATGTAGATTCTGTTCATATCTATCTATGTAGATTCTGTTCATATCTATCTATCTATCTAGATTCTGTTCCTATCTATCTATGTAGATTCTGTTCACATCTATCTATCTATGTAGATTCTGTTCATATCTATCTATCTATGTAGATTCTGTTCCTATCTATCTATGTAGATTCTGTTCACATCTATCTATCTATGTATAGATCTGTTCACATCTATCTATCTATCTATCTATGTAGATTCCTGTTCACATCTATCTATCTATCTATCTATGTAGATTCTGTTCATATCTATCTATCTATCTATCTATGTAGATTCTGTTCATATCTATCTATCTATCTATCTATGTAGATTCTGATCTATCTATCTATCTATCTATGTAGATTCTGTTCATATCTATCTATCTATCTATCTATGTAGATTCTGTTCATATCTATCTATCTATCTATCTATGTAGATTCTGTTCATATCTATCTATCTATCTATCTATGTAGATTCTGTTCATATCTATCTATCTATCTATCTATGTAGATTCTGTTCATATCTATCTATCTATCTATCTATGTAGATTCTGTTCATATCTATCTATCTATCTATCTATAGATTCTGTTCATATCTATCTATCTATCTATCTATGTAGATTCTGTTCATATCTATCTATCTATCTATCTATGTAGATTCTGTTCATATCTATCTATCTATCTATCTATGTAGATTCTGTTCATATCTATCTATCTATCTATCTATGTAGATTCTGTTCATATATCTATCTATCTATCTATGTAGATTCTGTTCATATCTATCTATCTATCTATCTATGTAGATTCTGTTCATATCTATCTATCTATCTATCTATGTAGATTCTGTTCATATCTATCTATCTATCTATCTATGTAGATTCTGTTCATATCTATCTATCTATCTATCTATGTAGATTCTGTTCATATCTATCTATCTATCTATCTATGTAGATTCTGTTCATATCTATCTATCTATCTATCTATGTAGATTCTGTTCATATCTATCTATCTATCTATCTATGTAGATTCTGTTCATATCTATCTATCTATCTATCTATGTAGATTCTGTTCATATCTATCTATCTATCTATCTATGTAGATTCTGTTCATATCTATCTATCTATCTATCTATCTATGTAGATTCTGTCCATATCTATCTATCTATCTATGTAGATTCTGTTCATATCTATCTATCTATCTATGTAGATTCTGTTCATATCTATCTATCTATCTATGTGTAGATTCTGTTCATATCTATCTATCTATCCATGTAGATTCTGTTCATATCTATCTATCTATGTAGATTCTGTTCACATCTATCTATCTATGTAGATTCTGTTCACATCTATCTATCTATGTAGATTCTGTTCACATCTATCTATCTATGTAGATTCTGTTCACATCTATCTATCTATCTATGTACATTCTGTTCACTCTATCTATCTATCTATGTACATTCTGTTCATATCTATCTATCTATCTATCTATGTAGATTCTGTTCACATCTATCTATCTATCTAGATTCTGTTCATATCTATCTATCTATCTAGATTCTGTTCATATCTATCTATCTGTCTATCTATCTATGTAGATTCTGTTCATATCTATCTATGTAGATTCTGTTCATATCTATCTATGTAGATTCTGTTCACATATCTATGTAGATTCTGTTCATATCTATCTATCTAGATTCTGTTCATATCTATCTATCTAAATCGGCCTCAATCTATCTATCTATTTATCTATCTGTGTATGTGTATATGTGAGTTTGTGTGTGTGTGTGTGTGTGTATGTATACACTTGTTGATTTATTATATTTTTTATAATTTATTTTATTCTATATTTTATTAATTTTTAATTTTAATTTTTTTAATTTGAATCTAGTTTTATATTTAAATTTAAATTATATGTCAATGGTTTCCCCCCAAAAAATTATTCTATAAACTTCATCCCATTTATTTAAACCAAAAACCGCTATGATGTATTTGTCAACACGTTTGTTAACGTTTCTATGCAGATTAATTTGTTTTCTTTCTTTTCTCGGCTTACTTCCCTGTTAACCACCCCTTCCCACTTTTCACTTTCTCCCTTTTACTTCTTTCTTTCCTTTATCCTTTCTATTTTCCATTTCTTAGAACCAGACAAGGCTAAATTTTCACTTTCAATTCTCGACTCAGTTTAAAAGTAAGAGTTTTCAAAAATCTAAAAATAAAAAAGACACTGATTTCTGTCTGCTTTCTTATTAATCCCACCCCTTTAATTTTTCCGTGATGTATATATTTTTTTAACTTCTGCCGGTGTAATATCTCGGTTTATTTTGGAATAAAGAAGTTGCTGATGATACGTGAAACTTCTCTTCGGGATTTCATGTAGAAATGGCCATACAACTGATTTGAACATCGGAATTTATTTTATTTTATAATTGGCTCTGTAATTTAAATTTAAATATAAATTACATTGAGCCGTCCACTTTGATCTGTTTTAATATTAATTTAATTCATATTAATTAGGATCGGGTCTTTGGGATTTACCTACCAGCATTTTCTTTTGGATTAAAGTTATATATTTAAAAAAATACATACATACATATCTATATATACCAACCTATTGCTCTCAGTAGTGCAGAGGCCGTCGACAACCCTTCGCCATTGTAACTTGTCTTTTTTACAGGTAGGAGTTCCCCGAGTGAGGTAGACTGGTTGCCAACTAAGGTTATAGAACCCAATCTGTCCTGCTATTTTTTACCCCTAGCTGGAAGGAGAAGAGATGGAATAATATATTTCTTAAGGGTATTTGTGCGTAATTGAATGTAACGAATTCTACTGGAATTCGAACACGGCTCTGATTTTTAATTCTGGATTAACTCAACTCAGGGTTGAAATATCATTAAATCCACTCACCCAACTTAATTCCCCGACAAGAAAGGTTACTTAACAGATCTTGCACCGCCATGTTTAGCACAAGACCACAACAGAAGATGAAACTAATAACCCACCTCGATATTTACAAGAATGCCAAACGTGTGAATTACACAGTTAGGATCAAACCTACTGCAAAAGTCTTGCCAGACTAGCTTGTCTGCTAACCCCGACTCTACACCAACGCGTCCGATTCACAGCGTAATTCGCTCTACAAGATTAGCTTACTCATCGTTACTCTATGTTAGGCGTCCATTGCTACCTGAATCATTGGAATTAGCCTTGTTGTTATCACGTATTCCTGAGGTAGTTGGAAATTGCATTTTCATTCTCCCCGCCAATTTTTGTCAGTTATTTTCGCTAAGCTTAAAACTGAGTACATTAAAAATTAAGCTAAACCAAAGAGAAAAACACCTAAGAACCAAGGAAACCTGTCTCTTGTGTCAACTATAATTTTCGTTCATTAGCAATTAGAAGCGTTTTGGAGATACTCTGATGAAGTTTGAGTGATTTATTAGAACATAACGTCACATAACAGTCGTAAAGCGAATTTATGTTGCTTTCAGCTAAGCCAGTGGGGAGACGTAATTCAATTTTTGTCTCTGTTCATTCATAATCAACATAAATTCAACAGTATAAACAAGGAAGCTAACTCTTTTCTTCTCGTGGGATGCACGGCGGCTATATTTACCGGAGATGTGAAAACAAAGTCTGGGTTTGGATAAATTTAGCCTAAACCGGGAGCTGACCGAATCCTTCAAGTTTAGGATTTTAAAGCAGTCTATTTTCTGCTGAAAGTTTACATGATCAGGGATCAAGTAATGCTTTATACAAATAAATATTTCTTTGAAATTTTGAAATGAGGCAGTGTTGGAATTATACAGTATTGCAGATTGATTTTTCACATTCTTTAGAAAAGAATATTGCATTCTATGTGAAAACTGCGGTTTAAAATAATAATTACCGATACCAAAAAATAGATTCATAGCTTTTCCTAGTTTTTGTATATTTAGTTTCAGAGATCGCTTTAGAAATGCCTAATTTCCGCAAGTATTTCGTTTTAGAGATCGCCTTTAGAAATGCCTAATTTCCGCAAGTATTTCGTTTCAGAGAGATCGCCTTAGAAATGCCTAATTTCTGCAAGTATTTCGTTTCAGATCGCCTTAGAAATGCCTAATTTCCGCAAGTATTTCGTTTCAGAGATCGCCTTTAGAAATGCTCAATTTCCGCAAGTATTTCGTTTCAGAGATCGCCTTAGAAATGCTCAATTTCCGCAAGAGCTCGTTTCAGATCGCCTTAGAAATGCCTAATTTCCGGTAAAGGGGGTATTTCGTTTCAGGACGTCTAGAAAATGCCCAATTTCTGCAAAAAGTCGTTTCAGAGATCATTGAAATGTCTTCGAACAACTTCTGCACAAAAATGGGCAATGGGTCTCGTTTCGAGATCATCGAAAATGTCTATATTTCCAAAAAAGTATTTCGGCTTCTGATATTCGCCTTTAGAAATGTCAACTTTTAAAAATTTCGTTTCAGAGACCGCCTAGAAATGCCTAATTTCGCAAGTATTTCGTTTCAGAGATCGCCTTTTAGAAATGCTCTAATTTCCGCAAGTATTTCGTTTCAGAGATCGCCTTAGAATGCTTAACTTCGTTAATCTCATTTTATATTCTAGAAATGCTTCAATTTCCGCAAGTATTTCTCTGTTTCAGAGATCGTCTAGAAATGCCTAATCTCCGCAAGTATTCTCTGTTTCAGAGATCGCCTTAGAAATGCCTAATTTCCGCAAGTATTTCGTTTCAGAGATCGCCTTAGAAATGCCCACTTCAAATTTTGCTTTGTGATCGCCTTAGAAATGCCTAATTTCCGCAAGTATTTCGTTTCAGAGATCGCCTTAGAAATGCCTAATTTCCATATTTCGTTTCCAGAGATCGCCTAGAAATACAAATTTCCGCAAGTATTTCTGTTTCAGAGATCGCCTAGAAATACATAATTTTGTTTCGTTTCAGAGATCGCCTTAGAAATACAATTTCCGCAAGTATTTCGTTTCAGAGATCGCCTTAGAACACATAATTTCCGCAAGTATTTCGTTTCAGAGATCGCCTTAGAAATACATAATTTCCGCAAGTATTTCTGTTTCAGAGATAGCTCTTGTGAAATACAATTTCCGCAAGTATTTCGTTTCAGAGATAGCCTTAGAAATACATAATTTCGGCAAGTATTTCGTTTCAGAGATAGCCTTAGAAATACATAATTTCCGCAATATTTAGTTGTAGAGATAGTCTTCGAAATATCTAATTTCCGCAAGTCTTTGCTTATAAACTGACCACAAAATTTAACTATTTTAAAAAGTAAATCGAAATAAATATATATTTTTGTGTTTAATGGAAAATATATACAAACCAAAAATCTAATATGCTGTTTCATTTTTACTGTATTCGATAAGTAAATATTAGACAAAAAATTGTAAAAAGCTCAATGAATAAAATTTGTTAGATTATTTTTTTAGATCATAATTAATAAAACAAAAAAATAGATAAAAGTA
Organism: Ascarosepion bandense; assembly: GCA_037127315.1. Lineage (NCBI taxonomy): Eukaryota > Metazoa > Mollusca > Cephalopoda > Sepiida > Sepiidae > Ascarosepion > Ascarosepion bandense. The sequence continues at coordinate 57,448 of JBBBDQ010001881.1, forward strand.
TATATAATACTAGAATACTGTTGGGGAAAATATGATAAAATGTTTTTAATTTCTATTGTTCACTACAACACTATTACATTGTATAACATATATCGTCATATAGAAAAATTGTTCATTCTAATTTCTCTTTGAAGTAAATGAAGGTCTTACCTGATAGCAAAATGATTTAGTAATAATGTGCTTGTGCCATGCATTTTGTCACTTTACAAATTGTAAAGGTTCAGTAAATAAGGCTACGCTCTAAGGCTTTCTAGATCACAGGAATGAAATTGCAACGAAACAATTTTTAACCTGAATTTAATATTTAAACACATTTCCTCAAAATGGGAATGAATTAGAAAAGAATATTTTGTAGCTTTACTTATCAAACTCCAACTTTTAAATTAAGTGCAATAGCAAGTTTCTAAAATCGAATTGTCATATTATACATTGATTCACTCAGATCAATGTCCACAAGAAAATTGGTTTGGGTTGGTTTGGTTTAAGTTTAACGACCCATCAACCAATTTGGTCATTTAAGGGTCAGTCTTTGAATATTGGGATCACATTTTTTTTTAATATGGTTCAATTGCTTTAAAGTAGTTGCACACGATAACATTTTTCATTCAAAAAAGATTTTGTTGGTAACATTTTTCATTCAAAAACGATTTTGTTGGTAACATTTTTCATTCAAAAACGATTTTGTTGGTAACAGTTTTCATTCAAAAACGATTTTGTTGGTAAATACTTTCATAGCATTTTAACCCCAGTTTGAGGGTTAACTATTTACCTATAGCTGGGACCCTAACAGGTGCTACTACTCTGGGTTAGGGTGGACCTGGGAACAACAACAATTAAGAGGTGGTTCCATGCTCCTCACAATCAGAGGCCTTGCTGCCGGATGCAGTTTAAGGTCATACCCAGGACCAAGAAAATTGTATTTAATAAAACTTTGTCTAACAGATATAGATAAATTAAAGTTAGCTTAGTCATGCCCCGGTAAAAAAAAATGGGTGTAGACAAAATGTCATTTTATATATATATATATATATACTCAGTTATAATCCGAGAATAAGAACATTATGGTTAAATAAAGGAAACAAGAAGAAAACTATATTTTACTCGCCTATGCGTTTATCAAAGCAAAAAGACGAAATGAATTTCATTTTAAATAACATATTTATAAACGAAACATGGTTGGTAACTGGTAAAAACGCTAAAAAATTATTAATAAAATTAACAGAAATTTTGAAGTTTTTTAAAAAACATCATAAATCAGAATTGAAGAGAATTATTTCATGTGCAGAGTAATGTCATGAAATGTTAAAATGATGGGAATTTAACCCTTTTCTTTAGATTTTTTTAATTGTGTATTGGTCTGATAAAGTATTGTTTCTATAAGAAAAGGTGGGATTGAAAAAAACGGGGCGTAAATTGATATTTTGTTAGTATAGGATGGCGGCGTTTTCGAAAAATTTTCTTCTGAATAAGTTGTTTTCTCTTTTTATTAGAGTGGCTTCTTTTAAGTCGAAATTGTGGTCGAATTTATTTCTGTGAATCACTAATGCTTTCGTTAAAGTATTATTTGTGATGTCTCTTCTGTGTTAATATATTAAGTAGAAACTAACAAGACGTATATATATATATATATATATATATATATATATATATATATATATATTGTGTGTATTTTGGCAGCATTTTTTCATTAATGCAGGTTCCATTGAATAATATAGACATGTTTTGTCTATTAATTTTGTGTAGGATCCGTTCATACCGTCTGATATACTTGATGGTGATGTCGTTGAAAGACAACAAAAAATCACAGTATTTGTTGAATTTTTTATCGGGTCTAAGCTTTCGGCTCACATAAGCCATTATCAAAGAGTAAATATTAACACACAGTAAACATAAAACATTTAAGACCAGGGACCACAACACCACTATTTTGTCACTGTCTTCGGCCATCCGCCACGGTAGGGATGGACTTATATTTTCAATTCAATTATCTTTATTGTTAATAGTTTCTTTAAATAAAAATTCTTAAAGACACTATTAAATTTTTGGCACTTTTTTTGCAGTTATAAATACAAATTTGTTTAACTTGCCTAGCCATTATTCCAGCTGTAAGAATGAAAATTACCAAAACCACGGATTTATTCCTATTTCCTAAGTGTGGATAATATTCGAGCTACTTACAATGAACATTTTACAATTTGAAATAAAAAAAAAGGAAAAAATCTGTTTTTGGTTTGTTTATCGGAGTGAGCGCGATCACAGAGATAGCGCACCGAGTCACCCACAGATGCGGCGGTCGCAAATCTCAATCAAGCGGAGTGCAATAGAAGACCCCCGCTCAGAAATTTGGTGCGAATTTTAGTAAATATAATTTTTATTTTATAATTGGGGTGAATTAATAGAAAAGTTGCCCCAAAACACACACACACACAGATTATATATATATATATATATATATATATATATTGCTAGATTAGAATATACTGTAGTCCTGGATATGACAATAAACTGCATCCGGCAGCAAGGCCTCTGATTGGGAGGTTGTGAGGATCATGG